>CM033734.1:10067139-10322805 GCA_019671005.1 Hibiscus mutabilis
CCACCTTAAACCACGCATTTGTGCCCATGTTTTGAATCACAAAGTCCCAAAACCCCACTTCAAAACATATCCTCAAAACCATGGATTTTACTCTCTTTAACTGTTCTTATATATCTATCAAGAGAATCTTGCACGTTTGTGGAACATGACGTGCCTTTCAAACCGAAGCATAAAGTGGTGGACATTGGGAAATATGCGGAGACAAAGAGGCATGTTGGGTGAGGGACCAAAGCAGTCTGGCTTGGAAATGGAATTTTCATATTTGGATCTATGGCAATTGCCATCTGACTCATCACTCAAGCTATTCCTACTTTCATAGACATCATTGCAGAAATCTTCACTCACCAGTTTAAAGACCAGGCAGCTTTACCTTTTTAATATAATAGCACAACGCTTTTTATATTCTAAGATAATTTTGCATCATTTAATTTTAAATCCAACTTCTTTTTTTTTTTATATTACAGATGCCACAATGGGTTTTAGCATAGTTAGAGGCAGTGCAACTGTTGGGAGGGGATGGTTAGTATGTTAAACAAATGATTAGTGGAAAACAACAACAGTTAATCAGTCGGCAATGAAGGGGGGGAGTAAGATTCCTTGTTTCATTCCATGACAAACAGACAAAGGTAGTCAGTAATTTGAAAAGTGGGCTCTTATTTTTAGGACTAAACCCATAAAGGCAGCTTAATCAAACAAGATTAAATAACAGCATAGCTGAATGACAAAGAGCTAAGTGTTAAAGAACCAAATGGGACAAAGATGTAAAAGGGGCCACCACTATATCTGCTGCTGCTGCATACACAACAATGCTTTCCCTAAATCCATCCTTCACTCCTATCCCATCTCTACTCCAATTTAAATGTGAGTGTCACTTATTAATATATATATATATATATATAAGCAATTTAGGAGAAGAAAAATAATTAAATTGGTATAACTTTTAAATATGAAGGATTAAGTTTACTGAACTATATTGAATTACGACTAAATTGATAGAATATATAAATTTTAAGAATTAAAATTGTCATTATACCAAACCTTATTAAATATCTATTTGTGTTTTATCGAAAAAAATGACCCGATCGTAACTAAATTTTAATTGAGTGACCAATTGTAAGTTTTAATAATTGTGTGATCTATTTTAACTTCACTAATAAATGAGTGACCTTCAACATAATTTACCCTTCAATAATAATTTGTTGATGCCTTATGAGTTATTACAAAATGTTATCATCCAAGTTATGCTTTGATCAAAACTCCCTCTTGAAAAACTCTCTTCGGGAAAATACTTAAAATTTACTTGCCATCGGTAGCCAACCACTTATACTTGGGTGGTTGGCCCCCTCTCTGATTTTTTTTTCTTTACTTTTAAATTTATATGCTTTGATCACGATAATACTCTCAGGAGTTACCGCCAAGTCAATCGTTTGATGAATCCTTTGTCAATCGAGGCGTACGACACCATCCTCCAACTTTTCAAGCCTTGTGCAATTTACATTTGTTGCAATTTACCATCTTTGTACTCAATTGTTTTTGATAAAAAAAAGTTATATTTGATCTATTGAATTCGTTTGCTTTGATGATATTGCAAAAGAAAATACTAAATTAGTGAAAATTTTAAATATAAAGAGTTAAATTTATTGAATAATGTCGAATTATAATAAAACTAATAGAATGTATATATTTCGAGGCTAATTTAGCACTCATTTCAGTCACGTAAGACAAAAGCGCATTATGTCAATCGTATCTTTCAAAAGACATGCTTAGCTGAAAGCGCCTTCTCTGTACATAGAATCCCACTCGAAAAACACACGTTAACTCTAATTATGCCTATGTAAACTAATATTAATGTCATTTTTTGTAATTCATGAAGCTAAATTTTAAAATTAATCCCTAATAATTTATTTTTTATTTTCGCCCTTTATTACATAAAAAATTAAATTTAAAATGTTTATAAAAAAAATTTCAACATATGTACATCAAATATTAACTCTAATTGAAAAATATTTCATGCACATGGGAAAAACTTGTTTTAATATAAATAATGTTAAATTAAGTTTAAAAAATTGCCAAATTAGTACTCCACCCACTTAGCATATCAAAAACCTACAGCTCAATTTTTTATATAAATCTAACCGACGGATAAGATTGTTTATATAAATCTATCCAACGGATGAGATTGCGGGTAACTGATCTTGAATCCAATTGTCAAAGTTCCCAAGTCAGCAAAATCATTTTGCTTCGAGTGTAGTAGAAGAGTAAACTACCTTTCTAACCCTTCCCCCCTTAAGCTCTCGCCAATAGTTTTCAGGGATCCAAATTTTCTAAAATTCCAATAAAATAATAGCTATTATTATTTTATAAAAAATCAATCGTTAATAGCTCTAGGGTTTCTGTTTATCTTCTTTAATTCGTTGCCGAAAAGATAAGGGAATTGACGAAAGGGTTATCGAGATTCGAGGAACCGCGAAGGAGCAGTGGGAGATTGGTAAGTTTCATGGGGTTGTTCTTGGGTTTTAGAATTTGTTATTTTTGAAGGTGGGTTTGTTTTTTCTTTTGTTGGGTTGACGGGAATTTGATATTGGGTCAGGGTTTTGTTGTGCCAATGTAAGGATTTGAGCTTTGAACTAGTAAATTCAACTGTAAAATTTTCAAATACGAATCAGATCAATTAGCTTCTCTTTGTATTGCAATTAAATCTCCATGCATGGTTGAAATTTGTTAAATGTGAATATCTTGTTCTGTTATTTTTTCGTTTCTTTTAGGGTTTAACATGGCGAATATGGGTGCTTTTTTTTTAAGATTTGGATTTTTAAAATGGTAAATAATATATGGTTAAAGAATTTCGGGATTTGGGTAAATGTTTTTTAATTAAACTCTTAATAAATTCAGTTAAATATCATGCATTTCCTTTATATCGTTGGTGAATTATAAATCTGGGTATATTCACGGCGGAATAATGTTCTCTTAGGGTTTAATATAGTGAATTTGGGTCTTTCAAAAGATGGTTCTGTTCAAACAAGTATACAAAATGGTCGAGTTTTCAGTATTAGGATAAATGCAAAGAAGAATTTATCTTATTCGCTCAAAACTACTATCAAACTTTACTTAAATAGTTGTATCTAAGGGTGGTGTGTAAAGTTAGTCTAGAAATCCGGCGGGATAATTTTTCTCCCATGGTTGATATATGCTTTGTGATTAAACCAGTAGCAATTAAACAAAGGGAAGTAAATTTGGCTAAGATGTTGGTAAAGAGTGATAGGTTTGCAGGTGGTACTATTTGGGCCATTTGAGCCTCCCGGTGAATCCAACGGTTCTGGTAGCTCTGGACGAAGTTGATACTTAGATTTCTGCTTCAGAAGATTCAGTGACCCAACAAGGAAATGTATCGGTTTGACTCTGATAAACATGACACTTTTGGCGCCCCTATACAAATGCTTACCCTTTCAAACATGTCACATTCTAAAAGAAAGGATTTGATACATTGTTTGAGGCGTGAACTAGAGCAGATACGGATGCTTCAAAAGAAAGTTGAGTTGCTAAGGACAAATGGGATTACTGTGTCATCCTCCAGTGATATTCTTAGTTGCAGCAATGTGCAATGCTTACCTTTTGAAAAGGATTTTCAGAAATTGCCCATGATGGCTTCTGAGTCGGGGAAGAAGATTCGGGATTCTTCAGGAAAAGTTAAGACTGCAAAACATGCTTCAGAAGCAAACACATCAAATATTTTCTTGATGAAGCTATGCGAGGGTTTGCTAAAACAATTGATGCGACACCAATTTGGGTGGGTTTTCAATGAACCCGTAGATGTAGTGAAGTTGAATATTCCAGATTACTTCAATGTTATAAAGCACCCAATGGATCTAGGTACAATTAAAAAGAAGATAGATTCAGGCAGATATGCAAGCCCCTGGGAGTTTTATGATGACGTGAGTCTTACTTTCAGCAATGCAATGACCTATAACCCCCCTGGAAATGATGTCCATGTTATGGCTGATACCCTTAACAAATATTTTGAAGTGAGGTGGAAAAATATTGAGAAGAAGTTGCCTGCCGTTGGTACCCAGTTGATTCAAAGTAAAGCTCCTGCTGAGGATATAGAAACTTCCAAGACAACACTTCCTTCTAAAAAGAGGAAGACGATCTCTGTCACCCAACAAGTTATACCTGAGCCTGTAAAGAGAATGACGGATGAGGAAAAACACAAGCTAGGCGTGGAGTTGGAATCTTTACTCACAGAAATGCCTATGCATATCATTGATTTCTTGAGGGAGCATAGTTCGAATGGAAGGGAATCGGAAGAAGAAGAAATTGAGATTGATATTGATGACCTCAGTGATGATACCTTGTTCACATTGCGGAAGCTTTTAGATGACCATTTGCAAGAGAAACAAAATAGCAAATCAAAAGCTGAACCTTGTGAAATTCAGGTACATAACCATATAAAGGCTGAAAAATCAGTATAATTGCTTACTATTGATGCTCTACAGTAGTATATATTTGTGAACTAGTTACCTACATCTAAACTCTTATTTATTTTTGTTTTCTTTCTGGGAAATGATTTTCTGATACAGCCAATGAAGCAATCTGGACTGTGCAGTTCACCCATGCAACAAGGCAGAGGTAATCTTTCAAACCCTTGTGCTTGATATCCCGCCTTCTGAGCGAAGACTTCCTTCTGACTTTCACTGTTTATCTTCTGCGTTTGCAGGGGATGACCAGGCTAATGAGGTTGTAGATGCTAGGAGAAATGAGTCTCCTTTGTCAAGTTATCCACCTAAAGAGGTAGAGAAGGAGACGGGTCTTGGAAACATTAAGTCTGTCAGTTCTGGCGGCTCTAGAGGTAATTGCATTTTTTCTTTATTTTTTATTTTTATTTTTGTCCCACGTCTTGTTAGATGATGAATCCTGAGTCGGCCACATTTTCTTGGATCCATTTTATCAGTTTCTGTGCTGTCATTTACCTAGCAGCCCACGTATGGTAGGCTTTTTTTTTTTCGTTTCAACAAAAATTAGACTTTTAGAAACTGTACGGCAAAGAATGGGTTCTTGACATTCAAACATTTTTAGGATTATAACAATTTCTTGATCACCTATATGGTAAATTAAAAGCCTCTGTGTATTAACTTCTCTTTTTCTTTATCGGTTTGGATATTGCTAATATTATTCAAGTTGATTTCTTTAGTTTCTCTTGTTGTTTACTAATTTTCCCCCAAATTATGTTCAGTGCAAGCTTTTCTTATGTGCTCAGCTACCATTTCCATGACTGGTTTCTTTTGTATTCTTTGCAGATTCAGACTCTGGCAGTTCTACTGACACTGAAGCTGTTGCTGCTAAAGCTTCAAGTCCGGTGGGTGCACATAAGGTGTTGTGCTGATTACACTTGGTTTTAAATGATAATACTAGGTTCTTTGACCTCATGATGGTGTGTTTGATCCACTTTGCTGTTTTATCTTATCCCCAAGTGTTTCAAGTGGATCCGACTACTTTCTAACTAGCATCTTACTTACTCTGCATTATCATTCAGGTACTGGAAGCTGTAGACTCCGGAACTCAATTAGATGAAAAGACGAGTGTCATTAATCCTCTTGATAGGAACCGTGAGTGTCGAAATTTATAATATTTGTACCTTTTATTAGTCTCAAGAAAGAAATGTTGTACTTCAGTTCTTGGTTCTTTACTTGAATGGCAAACCCATGAAATTATAAATGCTTCTTTACATCTAAGCATTGTTAATCCATTGTCTCTTGTAGAATATGTTCGTTTTGATCAGCTGGAGCAGACTTCTCAGGCAAAGTCAAGTTCTTTTGAGTCAGATTGTCACCAAGATGGTAAGGTCACTAAAGATCATCAAAGGTTTATTTATTTAAAGCTGTCTCACTGTTTATCCAATTAAAAATTATAGGGGAGAGTGCTCCAATTGAGAGACAGGTGTCTCCTGAGAAACTCTGCAGGGCTTCTACATTGAAGAATCGATTTGCTGATACAATTCTAAAAGCTCGAGAGAAGACACTTACTGCACAGGTTAGTTCTAACTTGGTTTCGTCAAACTATTGTATACCTATTCCTTTTTTGAGCATTTTTGACTCTGTATCAGGGTGAGAATGTGGACCCAGAACTATTGCGTCGTGAGAGAGAAGAACTTGAACATCAAAGGAAGAAAGGTTTGAACTCCAGTCCAGTTTTTCTGGGTTTTCAAAATGCAGTTTTGCTCAAGCTACCACACACACATGTATGTGTGCGTGTGTGTGTGTTTGTCCTTGTGTTGAGCGTTTCTAAGCGACAATTATGTTAATATTGGCCAGAAGCCAAGGCTGCTGAAGATGCTCAAAGACGAGCCAAAGCCGAAGCTGCAGCTGAGGCCAGACGGAAAAGGGAGCTTGAGAGGGATGCCGCACGGCAGGCATTGCTGAAGGTTGAGGAATGCATCATATTAACGATTTCATAATATGGCTGCCTTGTGTTGTTATGGACTTAATATTCTACATTTTCTGGGTTTTATTGTAGATGGAAAAGACTGTTGAAATCAATGAGAATTCCAAGTTTCTCAAAGACTTGGAAATGCTTAGAGCTGTCCCTGCGGAGCATTTGCCAAGCTCAGTCGATGAAACAAGCCCGGAACATTCGCAGGATGGGCTGGGTAGCTTCAAGTTGGGGAGCAACAACCCGTTGGAACAACTTGGTTTGTACATGAAGAAGGATGAAGAGTAGGAAGAAGGTGAGCCCCCTACCGTTCTAAAACCCAGAAATGATCCAGAGGAGGGAGAAATAGACTGAACTCTGCATCTTTATTTGAGTGAACAAATTTCTGTACTCATCCCATAAATACATGTAGAATTCTGTGCAAAACTGTATTGAATAAAAGTCGTATGCAAATGCAATCCTTTAAAATCGTGCCATTGCCAGACATGAAAAGATAACCTTAAAAAGGGAAACTGAATGTTGTCTGTCAAAAAGTACTTGTGCATACGGAAACCAGCACCCCAAAACACACAAATGACTGACTGACCCCTAACACAGATAATCACTACAAAGAAAGCTGAAACAGTTGTGAGCCTTCCCCATTGCCAACCAATGCCTACAACCATATGAATATAGTTCCGAGAAACGAACTTCATCTATGTTTTACTCGGACAAAGATATTCAGAGTGAAATGAAGAGTTCGAGTAACATAGAACTTGAAAATGTTTTAAAAATATACCCAGTAAGATTAACCTCTTTGGTTTATATATAGCAAGCCGCTTGATGCAAGGAAGCTGAAATTACAGTAAAATTTAACTCGAAAATAATTGGAAAGAATTTGAGCTTTGATATTTGATTCATAAAATTAAGTTGTCTTTCACATCTCATTAGATGAGAGTATTTTATAACGAAATCTGCCCTTTTTTGCAATGCTTTCTCCAATTATTTTACAATAATTCAAAAACAAAAATGTGACATATCACAATTAGGAGAGAGAATCTCTACTATTTTCATTTTTTATTTGTCTTCTTGCATTCGTAGTCCTTCTCATATTTTATTATTTTTTGTGTGAGTGACATACTCATGTAACCACTAAAGTTTTTTGTCTTCATGCGAATAGAATTTTTTTTAATTTGATACTTTTCGAGCGACATAAAGCATATGTCAAAATTAACAGGTAAAATCCTATTGAATGAAGATTTGAAAAATAAAAAAAATGGCTTGGGGACTTACAAATAGGTTGTTGGTGCAAAAGCAAATCCTCCAAAGAATCTAAGAAAGGGAAATATAATGGCAAGGAACATTGTTGCAGCTGAAACAAATAACATACAACATTTCATTCATTTCGGGGCACAAAGGAGACAGTACAAGAGTAAAGATTGCAGATATCGTGACTTTATTCTCCAGTTGTATGGTTTCAATCATGTCGAAAACAGGCATGGCGTATAGTTGCATTTGCCAAACAAAGGAAAACACTAGTGTGGAAACTGTGTACTTGTTGAGCCAACAAACATTAAGCTCAAACAGACCAAACATGTTTCAAAACCTGATAGCTTCCGATGGCATGGATTACAACAAACAGGTCAGCCGCGACGATAAGCCACATTGGTTTCTCCAACACAATGAGGATGTTTTCATCGACTTTGTTGCCAGTACCCGATGAGTGCAAGGGGGGAATAACTCAATGCCACAACAATGTATGCAATGACCACACCTCTCCACATTGGACCTTTTGAAGGCTACTCTGGTGAAGGGATTGTTGCTTGAATCTCCAACACAACATTGTGGCCGGCTTATGCAAACGCCACATCTCCTAATTCCGTAGAGAAATGTAAGACGGTTCCGGTCGGGGTGGGAACTTTATAGCCGTATTTCACGTCTGGTTGGACACCCTTGTGGACTGAATCACTCCAAGCTATGGTAGAGTAACTGCATAAAACAAATGAAAACATCAATCAAATACGGGGATTTTGTTACAATGTTTATACTCTAAAGCTGATGGTAATACATATATTTGAGAGACGTGACTGCAGCAGCCAAAGATACCCCAGAAATGGAGTTAAAATTCGGGAGGTGGGCGAGTACGAAATGGGAATTTCGTAACAAAAAAATCATTGGTCTTTCTCTCTCAAATTGGATTCTGCAAAACATGGTTCTGTTCACCATCTTTGTTCGATGTTCATAATCGAACTTACTGTGCTTGTAGGATCAGTTTCGAACTTTTTCGAGCTGTGGATGAGGAGATTCATTCCCCATTGTTGAAACTAGAGCTTACAGTGACAGAAACTACGTGGGAGGGAGAAGAAGAAATGATTCTCATGATTTGTTTTCATTCCAAATTTCCAATGTATTCAAACTAGTGTCATTGTTCTCAAATGGGAAAATATTCCAATCTATGTTAAATATCTTCAAATATTTCATAGGTTTAGATGATCATACGTTTAAAAAATAAATGGAAATTTAGCGAATGAGGGAACAGGTTCACAATTTCTTTCTTTTTTGGATAAGTATGTGGTTGTATTATCCAAGAAAGCAAAAAAAAAAAAAAAACTACTACCGATTACAAAATTCTTTTAACAAGGAGTGATACAATTAAATCAAACCCCAAACTGTACAAAAATTGGCATTAGCCATGTCAATCCTATCTAGACATCTACTGTGTAACCATATACGAACCACTTTTTTATGCTCAAAAGAATAGCAGCAGCAGATTGGTGTTTCTCCCTAAATAATCTCTAATTTCTTTCCAACCAAATACTGTAAATGTAGACACTCCAGGAAAGTCTGAGAATAATAACCATTAAGGATTTACCCTTTAGACACGTAGTAGCTCAAACAAGCTCATCGTACCAGCCATCGATCATCCTTGAGATACTACAGATAAGTTTAATATTTGTATATTTTTCACATATATAATTTCCTTTGTTTACTGATAAGTTTAATATTTATATATTTTTCACATATATATATACTCATATTTTAATGTTCTAATCCAATTATATTTTAACAAGTATTTGACTTTTGTAATAATTTTAACAGCTAAAAGATATTACGTACTTAAAAGAGAAATTTTAGTTATATTTGAATTTTAATTAGCACTTAACACAAAAAATCTTACTTTAATTTGAACTTTCAATTTTATATTTATTTGAAATAAAATAAAGTTTAAATTAAATTTTATTATAATTCCTTCTCCTAGTTAATGTAAATGGCCTATATTATAATTAGGGTCATGTAGAGAAGAAAAATCGTTCATCCCATAATTATCATCCCTCTATGAGTAACTACACTCTTTTTGGTAACCTGGGCAACGAGTTTTGAAGGTATAAAATTTTATTCTTCGTAAGTTTACGGATTAGTACTTTGATAATTTATATGCATTATGTCTCTTAAATCAATAAAGCTATTTAATAAGTTTTAATTATTATGTGAAGTTCTCTAAGAGTTTTAATATTGATAATAAGATCATTCATGCAGTTCTTAGTAATTAGGTTATATATTTATCTTTGGAAAAACTTTGATACACAGGGTCGTGTAAACTTTATTTACACGTGCCTTTTAGTTTTACGGGTTAGGATTTTAGTTTAAGGTTTAGGGGTTTAAGTTATAGGGTTTAGAATTTAATGTTAGAGTTTAGAATTTAGGGTTTAGGGTTTAGAGTGTCAGGTTTAGTTTTTTAGGGTTAGGATTAGGAATTTAGAATTTGGGTTTTATAGTGTAAATACACAGGCTTGTGTAAAATTAATTTTACATAGCTTGTGTATCAAAGTTTTACCCTTTATCTTTTATGAATATCGATGAACTAAGTCTTAAATTAATACATTGAGATTAACTTTGACTAAAATTCATCTCTATATTAAATTCCTCTCTATTTTTAATTGCTTCCTTTCATAATTTTTTTTTAATTCAATCACAACACAAATCTCTTTTTACTTTAATTATTTTTTTTTATATAAAACTTAATCTCGTATCATTTTTTGTAGATTTGACCATGTCTATTACTACTATAAATCTTAATTTAAATAGGTATTTATTTGTGACGACTTCGAGTTACTATGAATATTAAAACATTACAAAATTGACCCTTTTTTCCGGCTACTGTTGAATGATTTGAAGTATTTTATTTTTGCATATTCTATTTCTGATAAAAACTTTACTATGAAAGGGAATAGATGCCATGGCTGATTCTCTTTCTATGGTCCCCGAAAAATAGGATCATCTAAAGAAAATTAAAAAAAAAAAAGAGTACTCATTCAACATTGGGTGCAAATTGTATTTTATTTATGTTGATATTCAGATAAGTACTTAAAAAACTAAATCATTTCTCAAATACAGATAATTAATCATAATGACAATAATAACTGGTGCAAACTTAAACTATAAAACCCTAAGAATTGATTGAGAAGGAGCCTATATGACTATAGTTTTCTTCATTGCCTGAAGACCACAATTCAAGAATAAAATTTGTAGCCTTTGGCTTGAATTATGATTTGCCTCATTCCTCCAATGGGTGCTAAGACCATCAGCAAAACACCAACTACAATGCAGAACTGAGGAGGGAAACAAAAAGAACTCGAATAAGATCATCAACTAAACAACAATCCGATGGTCGAAGACATCGAAAAACATGTTGTTAATAAGCATTGAACCAAGTTTTCTTACCCAGTTACACCACCAAGATAAGCCGAATCTTCTTGGTTTATAGATGGTAAGCCATATGATACAGGGGAGCTGAAGAACAAAAATGAGAAGTAAAGAAATGAGTTCTGATGTGAAAATTCTTGAAAGAGTATTGTTAGTTTTTGTAATAAGAATGTGACTCACATAGTATGTTGTTGGTGCAAACGCAAGTCCTCCAAAGAATCCGAGAAGACCACCGAAGAAAGGGAAGGTAATCCCGAAGAACATTGTTATTGCTGCAATGAAAATATGTGATGCATAAACTTATATTCAAGTAGGTTGGAAGAAATGAAGATTTTTTGCTTTTACTTACCGACGTAAGAAGTGCGAACGATGAATCGAAGCACTCGGGAAGGCTTGAAGTCTAGTTTCTTTACTAGCAGAGTTTCAATCATGTCGAATACCGGCATTGCATAGAGCTACAGAGACAAAACATAAGCCAAAATCTAATTGTTTAAATCTGAAACAAGATAATAAGAAACACAAACTGATACGAACCTGGTAGCTTCCGATAACATGAATAACAACAAACATGTTAGCCATAGCAATGAGCCATGCTGGTTTCTCCAATGAGAGGAGGATGTTGTCTTTAACAGAATTGCCAAACATCCAATACCCGATAAAGGCAACCGGGAAGTAGCACAAGGCAATGACTATGTATGCAACAACAACACCTTTCCACATCGGTCCCTTCGATGGCTTCTCGGGAGTAGATTGGATGGTTGCTTGGATCTCCAGCACCACATTATGGCCAGAATAAGCAAAAGCCATATCTCCCAAGCCACTGAGGAAGCCAAACACAGTTCCAGCTGTAGTCGATGCTTTGTAGCCATATTGCACATCATCCTGAACACCCTTAGACAGTGAAGCTCCCCAAGCGATGGTCGAATAACTGTGTGTCAAAAACAATCACCAAATCTTGTGTTAACAGTTCTCAACAAGGCACAACACAGGATGTGATTTGTGAATTTGTTATATACCTCAAGGACATGACAGCAGCAGCCAAAGAGACACCAGAAATCGAGTCGAAATTGGGAAGGTGAGACAGTACAAAATGGACAGAGGCGAAAATCATGATGAAATAGGTAAGCTTTATCTGTTTGCAGTTAGGGCAGACAGTGTCGTGGAACTTCTTCAATGATTGGCCGCCGGTAACCATGTAAACGATGTTTAGACTAACTTCAACAATAAGTTGCTGTGGCACCACAATGTAAAGACCAAGTTTTTCACCAAAGGCATATTGTCCAAGTTCATGGTATCGATCGAAACGTTTCCCGGGAACAAGCTCGTGCATCTCAACCATTTGCCATAGAGTATACAAGGTAATGATCCACGAGAAGACCATGATAAACACACCAGGACCCCTGAAAACAAAACACAAACGAGAGATGAGTCTATCGAATTCAATTTCCGTATTATTTTATGGTGAAGTTTTATAACATATACCATCCGAGCTGGGACATGGCATAGGGAAGACTGAGCACACCGGCTCCAACCATAGCAGTGACATTGTGGAAAGCTGAAAACCACCATGTCCTACTTCTTGATGAGTTAATAGGTAGCCATTCATCAATTGCTTTCTGCTTGTCTGATTTTTCCTGCAACTGTCATTCCCAAATGGTACACAATTCTAAGTAACAAATTCAAACATACGTACGGATATACATTCATGATTCATACACACAATAGGTATAGAGAGAGAAGTAAGACAAAAGCTTTTGTCTGGTCTGAAAGAATTATATTACAAAACTGACTATGTGCTTACATGTGAACAGTTCTATAGAGAGAGGTGTAGAATTATAAACAGCTAGGCTTGACTTTAGACTTTAGAGAACATCGTTTCTGACAAGTTTGGTTGATAACAATTGGTTCGATTGAGACAAAAAAGTAAATAAAAAAACAAATGTAATTGACTTATTGACTAACAACAGCAACCAATGAAAAAGGGTTACTGTAAAATAATATCTGCAATTTCCATATAAAACAGCAGTTTCAGTCACAAACATATGTAAAGTCTACAAAAGTGGTGTGTTTATCAAACAGTCATAGTTGAAAATAAGGTGCAATATGAAAAAGATATCAAGATTTGGTGTTTTGCCGATTGAGCGTATGAAGAAAACTATACAGCACTGACTTTTCCAATGAACATTAGTCATAGATATCAAGACACGTGTGTGGACCAAAAAAATACCATTGAACCAGGATGATGTTTTCAAGCACAGGATTCTATTTCCATTTTCATGTTCGTATGATGAATAAAATGATACTATCTTCTTTGTCTACAACTTACATGGCCCGGATTATATCCGGAGTTGAGCCGGGTTGAACTTTAAACCGGGCTCGAACTCTCCCAGTGCTGTTTTTTTCCATCCACAAAACACGTGAATATACAGAAAATTACAGAAGAGCTAAAGAAGAAACAATACAGCATACAGATACAAGACAATAAAGCCGAAAGGAAAAAAAAACTGAACCTTTTGTTAAAAACAAAACAAAACGGCTGGGAATTATTTCCATTTATAAAATTAAATGGACTTCGGGAAGAATTTTCGGATCAAACAGTTAAATCAGAAAATTTTACATAAGAGATAAAGAACAGACAAATACATCATATAATACAGATGAAAACCAAACAAGACAGAAAACAAAACAAAGATGCACTTTTGCATGCAAAAAGGGGTTGAAAATATGTAAGATAACTTACAGAGTTGTTGGTGGCATAATCACCATTGTTGGAAGGAGGAGGCTGATGAGTTCCCATGGCGGGGTCTGGAACTGATCAAAAGAGCAGAGTGCAGAGAGAAATGAAAGGTGAAAAATCAAAAGTTAAAAAAACCAAATGGAAGTTGAAGACTTGAACACAATCCAAACTGGTTCGGTTTGTATTTATAAAGGCTAAAGGCCTCCTACTCCTACATTAAAGGAAAGGAGAAAAGAAAGGGCCTCAACAGACGGTTTTCATGTTTTTTGCTTGACTTTATGTTAAGGAAAAAATTTTAATACATATGGACAGTGTAAAATTTAATTTACACGAGTCTTTTAATTTTAAGGTTAAAATTTTAGTTTAAGATTTAAAAATTAAAGTTAGTGTTTAAAATTTGGAGTATATAGTTTAAGATTTAATTTTTTAAGATTAAGGTTAGTAATTCAAGATTTAAATTTTATAGAGTAAAAATATAAATTTATATAAAATTAATTTTAAACAACTTATATAATCAAAATTTTACCCCTATATTAAACTCTTTAAGCGGACAAAAAAGTGGGACTAAATTCTACTAATCAAATATAATAATTATTATTATTATTATTATTATTATTATATTAATCGTGAAACCAGGACTTTTGTATAGAAAATCCAGACAATGTCAGGGTTAAAATAAATTATTTTTTAATCATAAAAATAAAACTTTTTAAAAATAATATAAAAAAGAACATGGTACGAGATGATTTTTTATTATTTGTACGAGTTTTATTTTTAATTAAAGATAAAATGAATCATTCAAAAAAAGATAAAATCAAATTTATTATTTTATTATATTTTTAGTTCCGATAAAAAGTTGTTACGAGTTTAAGTTTAATTTATAACCTTCACTTTTTTATTATTTAAAAGAATTTTCTTTTGATTAGAAAGATATTGTAAATAAAACTAAACTTAAGAGTTTTATTTCTTTTAATCTACTTAGAATCAGATTTATTATTTTCATTTTATGACATTCTTAATTTAGGTAAAAGTTGATACATCATCATCAGATAATTATCTGAGTGTGATAACCGATAAGAAATCGTTCAATTATCGTTGTTGTTAATCATAAATTGATTAGAAGTGATATAGGAAAGGTATCTTTTTATTTCTTATATCAAAATTTATTTCTTAAAATTGATGATTTGGTGTTTTTTCAGATCCTAAATTCTGCACCACAACATCTATTCTGGGAAGAGGATAGCGATTCTTCACCGTTACCTTATTTAACTGCCGATAGTCAATGCACATTCTCATTGACCCGTCCTTCTTCTTAACAAACAAGACTGAAGCATCCCAAGGAGAAACACTTGGTCGAATAAAACCTTTCTCTAGCAATTCCTGTATTTGCTTCTTTAACTCCCTCATTTCTGTTGGTGCCATCCGATAAGGTGGAATGGGCATCGTTGTCGTGCCGGGAATTACCTCAATTCGAAACTCAAGCTCACGATCAGGTGGTAATTCGGGTAGCTCATCCGAAAAGATATCTATGAAATCACAAACTGTTCTGAAACTCTCGACAGACGGGCTCTCGGCTCTTACATCCACCACATGAGCCAAAAAGGTCTCACAACCTTGTTGTATTAACCTCTGAGCTGCTAGAGCCGATACGACGTTGGGGATGCAGGGGTATCTCTCCCCTCTAACCGTTAGCTTAAATACATCAGCCACACGGAGATTCAAACTCTTGGTCCTACAACCCAAATTAGCGTCGTTCTCAACAAGTCAATCCATACATAGGATTGCGCCAAACTCTTGGAACGGCAAAACCATAAGATCCGCTGGGAAGATCGAACCTTGAACTTCGATAGGACACCTCCGGTACACCTTGTCTACTAATACATTTAACCCTAATGGACTAGACACAGGAACTCCTATCTCTAGGTCTTCAGCCGGTGTACCCCAACGCTGGGATATCCCACTATGGATGTAGGAGTGGGTAGACCCCGAATCCACTAATGCAACAATGGGAACATAAAACAAGGAGAAGGTACTTGCAATCACATTGGTGGGCTCGCAATCCTATTGAGCTTTCACTGCATATTGCCTCATCGGTGCTCTCGTCGTGGACTGAAACGTGCCTCTACTCTGGTGGCCGGTCGCCTGGCTTGACCCTCCCCTAGAGAACCCTCGACCCCTCTAAGCCGGATAAGAAACCCTCAGTGCCTGAACCGGAACAGATGTGGTAACAGCGGGGCAATCCTTCACAAGGTGGTCTTGAGACCCACACTCAAAGGAAGCTCGGTTTGCACCCCAACACTCTCCTCGGTACCTACGCCCACACTAATTACAAAACGGTGCGCCCGCACTCCCCTGAGAACTATCTAGGCTCATCATAGACGAAGATGATGTAGGCCTCCTACGGCTGACAGACTTTGATTTACGATCTGACCTTATACTCTAATTTGAAGCTCCTCTTCCCTAATTCCATCGATTTCTATCCCTCTTTGAGTGAGACTGTGAGCTGTTAGAGAAATTCTGAGGCCTCACACTATGACCTCCTTGTCCACTGGCAGAACCATATGCCAAACCTTGTACTTGCTCATGAGACTTTGCACTAGCAGTTAACTCAGAAAATACCTTGGGTGGGGCAGCTGTCAAATAGGCTTGTATCTCTTTCCTTATCCCTTTTATGAACCTCTTGTACCTTATTTTCTCGGTGGCCACAAGCTCCGGCGCATACCTGCTCAACTGCAAAAATTCTTGTTCATACTCAAAACGGTGCGGTTCCCTTGCACGAGGTGAGTAAACTGATCCCTCAACCTGTCAACGTGAGCCTCACCCACGTACTTCTTCTCGAACTCATCAAGAAAGTCATACCAAGAAGGTAGGCTAGGGTGCCGTTCCAGCTCTACGATTTCCCACCATTCTCTCGTGTTTCTCTTGAGCAGAGATAACACACAGGATAACTTATCCTCAGACCGCAACCTCATCTGCCTCATAATCCAACAGGTTTTTCGAAGCCATTGATCCGTCTTCACCAGGTTGTCTTGTCCTGACCCAAGAAAATCTATGGCACCCTGCCTACACACCCTCTCAACTGGTACCTCCCGAGGGGCGAATGATTGCCTCGAAATCGCCCTCACAATCCTGTCTAGGGCTCGGTACAAGTGGGAAAAATAGTTGGCTTCATGTCTAGCTCCCCCATCAGACTCCTCCACATCCGACACGTAGTCTTCATATGAGCTCCCACCATGAGAACCCAAGCTTTCTTCCACGTTCCTAGCTCTCCTTGGCATGGTTCAGCTCTATGCAAACAAACAACATGAGTACACCATCGAAAATCTAGCTTAATCCAAGTACGACTTTGACTTATGGGCATGTATTCGTTAAACGCCTATTTACTACACTAGACTCCCCTGGGGACTACCTAGAACCGACTAAACCTAGGCTCTGATACCAAAATGTAACACATTCGACCCAGATGCTACAATTGGCCACAAGCCCAAACCCCTCTAAAAATTCACTTTTAAAAGCCAATAAGATCAATCTCATATATCCAATATTTAAATCCATACTTCCTTAAAACATTCAAAATGGTTAAAGGAGCTCCAAATACAGAAATAAAACATTTGACCAATACAAGTTAAATCAAATAGAGTTACAAATACATATGGTTCTATGAATACATAGCCCACTACATCTAAGTACTTGTACTCTACCAAAAGGCCAATGTTGAATCCTTGCTTTAATGGTGCTCCGCTACACTCGAACTATCTTTCAACCTGCGAACGGAAACAACAATTCCAAACGCTGAGCTAACAAAGCTTAGTGGATACACAACCACTCGACCAAGCTTCAAGTGAATCATAATTAAGAGCATGCTATGATATGATGTCAAGATGGGATAAAACGTTGGAGCTACCATAACCGCCTAAACACATGCTAAAAACAAACAACACCTCAACAACATAAAAGTAAACAAACCAGGAGTGAAGCCCAATGTCAACCGACACTGGGAGACCCACCCATGCTCGAAATATCGCATCGAGCTTCTCAAAATCTTGCATCGAGCGGTATACTTGAAATCTCACATTGAGTCTTCGCTTGGAATCTCACATCGAGCGGGGCTCAGAATCTCGTATCGAGCAGATATCATCACCCAGAATCTTATATCGGATGACCTTCATTCATCATCTGAAATCTCGCATCGGATGGTCTTCATGTGTTGCAACACTCACTCACTGGGTATCCGGATCCCATCAAACAATGACTCATAACCAAACAAGTGCCCTTACCTGGCACAACCACAAATGATCCACCAAGGATCCCTAAAACTCGCTTACCAAGCAATTTACTTTCATTTCAATACTCAATCAACCATTTAATCCATATAAGCAAATAGGAACATACATTCTCGATTTTACCAGTCATTTTATATCGTACGAGACCCCTTAGAACATTTGTTACAAATTATAGAACCCCCGAACTCAAAACGTAAAAACTTGGGCAGATTGCCCAGCGAGTATCGATACTCTAAAGTGAGTATCGATACTTCCCTCTCGGTATCGATACTCCCCTCTGAGTACCGATACGCCATTTAGATTCGTAAGAAATCGGCCCTTGCCCCATACCAATACATTTCGTTTCATACCGGTACCCTATATCGGTACTGGAATCGCCCTGTACTGATCCTTCCCGTATCAATACGCCTACCCTAGCGTACCAATACGCAAAGCCTTTTTAGGCAATGCAACAGTGGGTACTGATACGCCCCGAGCGTACCAGTACACCAAAGCCTCTCTGGAATTCTACTCTAACGAGGGGTATCGATACGCGGAGATGCGTATCGATACGCCTCTCACAATTCAAACCCTGAGATACAAAAGAGTACTGATACACAGCCACCTGTACCTGTACTCAAGCCCCGATTTTGAAACCTAGAGCTCGAGATTGTACCAAACCTTCCTTCAATTACCATGGTTAAGTCTCAAAACGTTTCTACATGTTATTTGAAGTCATTAGGTAAGTTTTTAGCCATTTTTACCCTTAAACCTCAACAATTACAAGATTTACCATTGATGATCATCCAAGCTCTAAATTATCAAAACATCATATATCAAGCCACACATACCAAAATGATGATGCACATGAACACCTAGAAGTTAGAAGTGTACTAACCTCAGATTTCAAGCTAAGAAGAAGCCCCAACTCTACCTCAAGCTTTCTTCTTCCCTTAGGCCTTTGAACAATATCCAACCTCTTGAACTACAAGGGAAATGTTGTAAACAAGTTACAACGTTGATGAGATGTTAAAAGAAGCTCAAAGGACGATTCAACAACAAGAAATGGGATTAAAAACGCCATTCCCGTTCTCACTCAAAAACCCATCACTAAAACCCCTTATTCCACCATTGCAAACAAAACTTACCTTGGAATCTAGATCCTTGAATGTCTAACAACTTCCCCTTCTACACAAATCTAGGATTTCAACTAAAAACTAACAAATGTGGAGCTTTTTCTTTCAACTCTAACGGAGAGAATATGAAGAGGGTGGGTGAGCTTTTGGGGGACAATGTGACTTTATCACCTTACAACAATCTGTAGCTCGTAACTCTCCCCACTCTCATCTTTTTTCGATTGTGAAATTACCATAAAGCCCCTCTCCAAAACCCCAAAACTAAAGCCTAACCCACCAAGGTTCATGGCCCAACAACAAGACCCAAATGCGAGGCTCGTACCTCGGGTTATCTCGATGCTCGAGTTCCCAAAACCCGGGTCGTTACAGGGGGAGTCATTTTTTAAATTCTTTTTATGATAAATCTTTTTTATCTCTTTTCCCTATTTTACACCAACAATTGATATACCTATCAACTGGTACTTAACTTTCAATGATTGGTTTTAACCTTTCGACATTTGGTGCTTTGAACTTAAATGTGATTTTAAACTTGGTTTTGAAATTATTTTTGATATAACAAAAAGGGGGAGATAGGTTTGAAAAGTTCAATTTCAAAAAGAAAAATTGGGAGCTTTAAATATTTTCAAAAATATTCTCTATTTTCTAAAAATATTTTACTAAGGGGGAATTTTTACAAAAATAAATTTTCAAGTGGTTTCAATATATCAAAAAGGGGAATATTGCAAAACCTATATTTGATTTTGATATAACTAAAATGAAAAATATTTTTGGACTTAAACTAATTTCCAAAAATATTTCAAAAGTTCATAAACTTGAAAATGTGTTTGAAATATTATCAAAGGGTTTTTGACATATTTAAATACTTTCAAAATAGCCAAAATGTTAAAAACTAGCTCTGAGTATCGATACTTAGTCACTTGTACCGATACCAATTTTAACAGTATCGATACGCCCCTTTGATTTACCAAAACTCCAAATTCCAATAGCCAAATTGCGTACCGATACGGTCTTAGCCGTATCGATACCCTTTGGGTCGTACCGATACGCTTATGTAGCGTACCGACACCCCTTTTGTTTTAAATGCTCTAACAACTTTTTTGAAGAACAAGTACAGATACCGGTCCCTACGTACCGATGCCTACGAGCCCAAAACTGCATTTATTGCGGGAAATAAAGTCCCCAACGACTCCAAATCAACCCCAACGGCTAGTAACGGCCACAAACTCATTAGAGGATTTATAAGCAAGTTTCAAGCAGCTATGGAAGAACAAGAAACAACATGCCAACATTCAATGCATATAGAAAGTGTTTTAATGCTTTAATTGTCAATTTCTTTGTATAACACACTTGTGAGCTTAATTGTTATATATACTCAAGTGTTAAGTTTTGGGTGAGTGCTTAGAATTGCAAACATATCAGTCTTATGAGGTTTTCCTAGTTTGCTCTTTGTATTTTTTTTGTAAGAGATGGTTTTCTCAAAGCTTTAGGGTATAAGTTTTGAGGTTGTAAAGGTTTTCTCTTGAGCCTAGAAAAAAGGAAGAAATTCATAGTGAATTTGGAAAATCCTTAGTGGGAAGCTAAGGTAGTGGATGTAGAACTTGGTTAGAAGCTTGAACCACTATAAATTCTTGTGTCCAATTTTTAAATTTTATTGCTTCCACCACTATCACTCAAAAACCAATTCATTCCCCTCTTGGCTATCTCGATTGATCGTTCGAGCCTCCTAACAATTTAATTTTTATTTTTAAAAATATCAATTAAAAGTAATTGTATTTGTAAGTTATAACTTATCCATAATAGAAATTAAAAAAATTCACGAACTTATTTAAAGAAAATCTTAAACTCACAAAAGGTAAATAATCAAAAACGAATTTTGTAAATTATGGGCAATTAATTCTCTAATTATTTGAGTGGTTAATGATATTCATTAAATTCAAATTTCGATATTTATAAAAGAAAATGATTAAAATTAATTAAACATTATTATCTAATAGTTATAACCATATGAAATATCAGAAGATTTCCTAAATATAACGTCAAACTTCATTCTATCAAGATTTACTAATCAGCCTTATGATCATGAAACTCATCCACTTCGCCCTTATGTGTGTTCGAACCCAATATTTACTTTTGATATATTATTGTAACACCGCTTAATAAAAAAAACAGAAAAATATCATCCTATGATGAATTAATATTCATTAATTTTTGTCAACATAGTTTAATTTAATTGAGATTCCAGTCGTCATATTTTTTAAGAGACGTGGGTAGGGATCCAATGTTGGTCAAACCTCAACTTTGGAAAAATTAAACTATACGTATAAGAAAGTAAACATTATGCCATCATTGTTCATGGGGTCTTAACATCTGTCACATGATGATGAGACCATAATTAACATCTGATTAAATTGACTAATAATATTATTTATCCATGATTCAAGGGCGAAACTACACTGCTCTTCCTACTAATTAATAATAACAAATGTATGGATTAGAAAATTACTAACTACTAAAAATAATAAAATAGAAATGAATATTCAAGTTCAATTTCCAATCCTCACGTCTGGTTTAATAAAGAATGTCATATGATTCATGGGCGTGGCATCTTATGTTGCTGGACTTGGACTTTTAGCAATGGTTGCATTGCAAATTGATCTGTCACTTTGGTACTTTGGCTTTTTTTAATAATTTATTTATTAATAATTATAAACAGAGAATTTACTTTGAAATTTCAAATGATAAAGAATCAAAATGTGTTATTAGAGTGAGAAACTTTATATTTATTTTTCTTTGTTTTCTCAATGTGAACGCTGAAAAATCAACGCTGTTATAATTGATAATACATAATGTATAATCATCACACTATTATACATATGCATAAGGGAACAAATATAAAAGAATAACAAGTTCCAATAATTAGCTAGTGATTAAGAATGTTTATCTTATTTTATTTTGTATGAGTTTGAATCCCTAATATCTCTATTTAATCAAAAAAATATATAAAAGAATAACAATAATTGAATGAAACTATATTCTTTACATGTTTATAAATATCAACAAATTTTTTGTCGTTGAAAAATTTTACCAACTAAACATTGTTTAGGGTTACAAGTAAGAAACGTGTGTTAGTTTTTTTTATTAAACAATATATTAATAATAAAAGTCAAAAGTTGATTACTTATTAGTAATAAAAGTCATAATGACGTAAAGGTTTTTTTTTTTTTTTTTATCATTGTTCTCTTAAAACATTTTCCGCACATTCATCTATTACACAATCAATCTGACATCAATATTCGATAAGGAATAGTTTTAAACCGGGACTTTTTTTTTGAAATTTCGTATATTTAACGGTTCGAATGAGATCGTTAAAAATGAGTAATAGAGTTTTTTTATTTTATTTTGAAAATATTTGAAAAATGTTGGAAAGTTCTTTAAAAAAATCGTATTTTTGAAAATAAAGACTTGGAGTCGCCACCGGCCACTGAGGTAGGTCGGTCACCATAAAATCAGAGATTCGATTGAAA
This sequence comes from Hibiscus mutabilis, assembly GCA_019671005.1. Lineage (NCBI taxonomy): Eukaryota > Viridiplantae > Streptophyta > Magnoliopsida > Malvales > Malvaceae > Hibiscus > Hibiscus mutabilis. The sequence continues at coordinate 10,089,908 of CM033734.1, forward strand.
AAGGGTTCGGGAGTTGGTTACGCGTGGGGAAGTATTAGCACCCCGTCACGACCGAAAATCAGTACCAAAATATATGTTGCTTTTAATTGATGGTAATTATCGGGATTTAAATTAGATTTAATTAAAGTGTTCGTGGCTGAATATATGTTTTAATTATACGGGCTTGGTCAAATTGGTAAATTTTTTAATTAATTAAACATTTAATTAATAAGGGTGACGATACCGCATACCATAGATTAAACCGACATTGAATAAGCCCGACTGCCGTGTTAATTTATGGTTCGAACTTCGTTGATCACCTTTATGCATGATGCAAGCAGTTAGGAATGATGTTATGACTTGTCAAAATTTTATCTCAAATTATATTTACCTTTAGACGGTAAGAATTAATTCGAATATTTGGTCAACATCCAGTGAGCCAGGACTGTTACGACACAACTATCGAAATTAATAAATACCTCATTTTATAATTTAAGTTGATTAACCATATGCATGTCCATTATATTAAGGTCATATGAATGACATTTAAAATGCATGACATAAAAAGACATAAAATTAAAGCCTAAGCCCACTAAGGTCTTAACCTAAAAAGACCCAAATTATTGGAAGTGAATTAGTGCACTAATTATTAACTAGGTTAATCTAATATTACCCTTAAATTAATTTAATCCTAGAAAATAAAAACTTATCATTTATTGGTTATCTTGAACCACAATAATCAATTCGATTAATTTTAAACTATAATCCCAATGAGCCAAGGAAACTATCTAAAATGAATCAAATTAATTAATTATGATTTTATTAAAGTTTCATCTAAGTCAAATATCAATTTTATCTTAAGAGGTAATAAAGAGATGTCCAACCAATTTAATGCACTTAACATTAATCCCAATGAGCCAAGGGCGAATTTAAATGGATTAAATTGATTCGAACCTATAATCTAATTAAGGATCTAAACTTAACCTAAATTTAATTTAATTAATTTAAAGTCTATGCTCTAATTAAACGAGCGCATAGTTTAAATTAATTAAATTAAATTTTAAACTCTAAACTAATTCTAAAGAGACTAAACTAACCTTAAGATCTACCATAATAACAAGACACAAGAGAGGGAACGAACGAACATCAAACTCCCATGATATACTATACAAGAAAAAAAGACATACGCTATATTACACATATATGTATTAGCACATATTTACATTATACATAAGAGCATCATATATTATATTATATTATATTATATTATATTATATTATATATATACTACGTAAAGAAAAAATAATATGTAAAACCGTGCAACATAAACGTATATACATATGGATAAAATATGGGCGGTAGACATGCTCTCATAATTTCCAAACCGTTTATTAACATATATACATGAAGCATATAAGAAAAATATATGAGCTCAATATTGTATATAAAAACATTTGGAATGTGCACATTAAGACCAAACATTACTATAAAACAAATATACATAATAAATGCTTATATCGACCACATTACATATATCTACAAGAATATACCATACATTATACTATACAACATATATTAGATAAAGTCAATATTAAAGGCTTCGAACACAAAGCTATAAAAACTGACGAACTAGATAAAATGAAACAACATTCAAACAAAAAAGATTGAAATGCAATAGAAATAAATCATAGGGGCAGAAATTAAAAAAACATACAAGGGATCAAAATAAAGAAAATTAAGCACCGGAAGGGGTTAAATTAGGAGATTTTTAAAGAAACATGGATTAAATGGGTTATAAACCCTTTTAAGAACAAATTAAATTTAATCAAGGGCTTAATTTAAATACGGGTGAAAATCAGGGGACTTATAGAGTAATTTTAAAAGACGGAAAACCCTTGAAATGAAAGTTTAAAAACGCGGAAAGACTAAACAGGGATAAACCCATTTTTTAAGTTAATCCGGTTTAATTTAGGGGTGGAAATGCGATTTTTAATAAAACCAAGGGGACCTATACTGTAATTTAGAAAGAGAGAAACACTTGTGAGCGTAAAAAAGATGGGACAGAAGGTTTAAACGGTAAAAAGCCCATTTTAAAGATATGGACGAAGTATAAAACATACGTTTTAGTCAAAAATTCAGCCTTTAGAAAGCCTTAAGCCATTTCTGGTAATAACCAAATCCTCCCAAACCTCTCTAGGCAAAGCTCAGAATCTGACGGGTACACAGTCGTACGCTGTCGTGCCGGCCACCGCTCAACGATAGTCGAAAGACTCCAAAATATCTCAAAACCCTCGGCTTCTCACCCTGAATCCGAAGACGCCTCTGTTTCACCTAGAAAACCTCACTTTTTGCTAGATCTAAGAAAAACAGAGCCTCCCCTCTTAAAAGACAAGCCTAAAAGATGACACTCCAAGTGGCTGAAAGCCAGACGACATCCTCCTGCTCACTCCTAGAGGCACAACGGCCAGGGATTATCGCGAGGAGGACGGCACGACCGACGAAACCAATGATAAAAACAAAACAAAACCCTAGATCTAGGTTTTTTATATGCATGCATAAATCGAAAGGAATAGATGTAACTCTAAAAGGTTCTGTTCTTTTTTTGTATTTCTTCCCAAAACTCCCCTTTTACAATATGGTGGGTGTTCCGTTTTACAATCGAAACGCTACATGGGAGAAAAAAATAAATTCGTGTTACATTTGTTTCTGAGATCCGCTGAAAGCTTCTGTAATATTTGCTATTCCGGTTGCATCTGGCTTTTCATGTTTTTTGCTAATGTTTGCCCATTTTGGATTGCATGTTGACGTAGCCGGATGAAGGAGATGGAGGGACCAGAGTAAGGAGAGCCTTGGGGAACGAGGCTCTCTGTTGATCCTGGATTTTGGAAGCCGATGAGCCAGACGGTCACAGGAGCTAAATCGTCTTCCGCGTGAGATTCACTTGCGCGTGATGGAGTACAAAAGGCAGGCGCGTGAGCGTGTGAGGAATCGGGAGAGCCTGAGCTTGGATCACACGCGTGTAAAGTTCAATCTTGACCGTGCATGGTAATTATGGAAACTTCTCAGTACTGATCTGGACTGTTTGTGTGCTCCCATATCTAATGGTCACAATCAAAGCGGCGCCAAGATGTAAAAGGGCCTCTTCTAGGGTTTCCTTCCGAAATGTGATCTGGACCATTAGATCAAGGGCCAGATCTTGGATGTGCCCAAAACTAAAAAAAAAAGGATTAGGGTTTCTGTTGTGATTGGACATATTTAGGTTTTAGTATTGGGCTCAAAACGGGCCGCGTAATAATTATTATTATTATTTTGGGTTTTTGTTTTTTTATATAAATGGACTTTATAATTAAACAATCTGGGCTTATTTATTTATTATATTTACTTGGGATTTATTATATTTAATATTTTGTTTAACAACAGTAAAAGTATAATATACTTAGTATAATAATATAATATAATATAATTATAATAAACTAACAATAACATATCAACAAAAGCAAATAATAATAATAATAATATTTTTGTTTTTCATTCAAAATATAACATATAACTTAAACAAATTAATAGCAATTAATTACACTAATAATAATAATAATCAAACAATACTAATAATAATATTTTTTGGTTTTTTCTATTTTAAATCATAACACAATAACTAATAGATATAGAATAATAATAATAATTTTTTAACTAATAAGTATAATATATACAAGGCAATAACAATTAAGGCCCATTATTCAAATATTTACAAAAAAAAATAAAAATGGGTTAAAACCCTGAATAAAATTAGTGATTACAGCTGCCCCTCTTTGTTTATCCTTGTAAAACAAGAATAAAGCAAAGACCATAAGCACTAATTTTATTCGACTTTCATGCCTGGATATTTCGAGCTGCTAGTCCTTCCTAAATAGAACCGTTCGCCCTTCCTCTTCCAGAAATCCTAGAGCTCTGAATTCTTCCCACGTAAGGCTGAAGAAGTAAAGCCCCTAAAATGATACCTCGATCATCTTGACACCAAATGACATCTCGCTTTGAGTCTTCTAGCATGCCCTCGATCTTTATCGCCTTGGCCTGGGACGATCTCTCGCCTTGAGGACCCCTGAGAATGATGCCTTGCATTCTGGTCGTCTTGACATCAAATGGTATACCGCTTTGAGTCTTCTAAAATGCCTTCAATCTTCCTCGTCTTGGCATGGGGTGGTCTCTCACCTTGAGGACCCTAGAGAATGATGCCTTACTTTCTGGTCGTCTTGACATCAAATGATATCCCTCTTTGAGTCTTCTGAAATACCCTCGATCTTTCTCGTCTTGCCATGGGGTAGTCTTTCGCCTTGAGGACCTCGGAGAATGATGCCTTACTTTTTGGTCATCTTGACATTAAATGATATCCCGCTTTGAGTCTTCTGAAATTCCCTCGATCTTAATCGTCTTGGCATGGGGTGGTCTCTCACCTTAAGGACCCCGAAGAATGATGCCTTGCTTTCTAGTCGTATTGACATCTAATGATATCCCGCTTTAAGTCTTCTGAAATGCCCCCGATCTTCACCGTCTTGGCATGGGGTGGTCTCTCGCCTTGAGGACCCCGGAGAATGATGCATTGCTTTCTGGTCATCTTGACATCAAATGTCCATAGCTCCTAAATAGCTAAAATATTTCTTTACTCACTGTTGGTATCTACTTCTTCTTTTCTGTTGTTTTTCAAATACTTGAAAGAAACAGTCACAATTATTTGATGATGCTAGTTAGCATGCTCCTACCTTAATGATGTCTAACTATTCATGATGCATGGGTAGAATCATTTTTAAAATTGTTGGGGAAACCCTTGCTTTTCAGTCGATCAGCCTTAGCTTCACAGGCCCTTTTTATTTTTGGCAGATTCTTCATTTTCGTTCCTTCTTAGGAATATGTAGCTAATTTGCATTGATTGGAGCAAAACCTATCATTTCTTGGGGTTTAATTCTGGAACACTTTCCTTCATTTCCATTGGGACTAAACGTTGTCTCTTCAATAGTTCTTCATAACGGGTCTTCCTTGTCTTCAGCATTATGACGAATTCATGCCCCCACGTCTCAAAACTTTTCTTACTACTATGAGGGTTCATTTTCACTTTTTAAACCAATTAAAGTATTTCTTCTTTCTTTATTGGATCTTTCTTCATTATTTCCTCTTGAAAGGATCGTTGACTTGGCCTAGTCAGAGTTAAATCTATCATTTGGCAAATTCATGACATCACCCTCACTCGACTGTTATCTCTACGATGACTCTTTATGATAAGCCTACCTAGGGATGAACACATGCCCTACAAGCTTCCAAGCTTTCCGTACTTCGACATGGTCTAATTTTCAGAGTATTTCTTGAATCTTCAACTTTTTCTTTGATCTGAAAGGACATTGTTGCCCTACACTAGCCATACAAAATCTATCGCCCTCACTCAACTTGGGCTCAATTGTCACATTTTCTATGACTCTTCATAATGAACGTCATTCTATCTCGACGTTGGAGTGAACACCATGCCCCCAAGTCCCCAAATCTTCATTCTTTCTGATAAGGTCCAAAATCTTCAATATTTTGGGCCATATGACACGTTGTGGTAGAAATTTACTTCGAATCTCTGAACTGTTTGGCATATTGAATCTTGGGATTACTTTTACTCCAACCACTGATAAATTACTCCTTTATTTTAGGCCAACCATGTAGATCCTTGACCTAATACTCCAGCCACAGGGTCATGCAGGGAGTCATTCTTCCCATTCTTTACCTTGGCAGCACCTCAACTCACTTTCGAGTTTAACTGTTTATCTTACCTCTGACCTATCAGTAGAGTCTTTCTTATGTCTCGATGTTGGGCTGAAAACACCCCCTAATCCTCTAAACATGCATTCCTTCAATAAGACTCAATCCTTATTTTGCTGATCCGATCAAGATACTATAGCAAATACTTATCCTAAGCCCTTTTCTATTATTCTCTTCAGACTCACTGACAAGTTTAATATTTAGGTAAAACACGTACATCCTTAACCTAAAACTCTATCTCAGAGGCCATGCAGAAGAATAACTTGTCTCGCCTTCAGGTTTGGCCGTTAATTTTTCCCTCTGATCCAATGGGATGATCATTATTCTATCTCAACGATAGGCCAAAACATGCCCCCTAAGTCCTCCAAATTTTTACTTCTTCGATAAGATTCAATCTTTATTCTTCTGAATTAACCAAGGCATTGTTACAGACACTCACTTTGAGTCTTTGTAACACACGAAGTTTTAATGTTGCTCTATTTACAGACAGGTTCTGTATTAGGTCGGTCATGTGTATCCTTGACCATGCATTCTAAACTCTACGCAACAACAAATATAAACCTTATTCTTTCTCTATTTTTTCTTTTTTTTCTCTTTTCTTTTTATCTATATGTTAGTTTGCTAACTATCATTTCAACAAATGATGCTTTTTGGGGTTACTATACAAAATCAAAATCAACAAAAAGAATAGAATGACCTGGATATCAAATGTAAGAGCGTCTTAGATTCAATCCCCTGGTGATCAATAACTTGCCTTTGAATGTTGTGGCAATATTTGAAGTTGTGAAATTCCTGCCAGATTGCTCGGTTTATCCTTATGATTATGGTTTTGCTTGATCTGTTCGACAATTACTCTCTCTAGTTCTCATTACTTTTCTCCAAAATATGTTCATTGTTTCTGAATTTGCTTAACACATTGAGTGTAAAAAATATCAATTTAAAAATTTTAGTACATGTATATACTTTTAATTATAATTAATATCGTGTCAGTATTTTCAAAGAGTCATCTCTGATGCTAGGGTATTGAACAGGTGAAGCATAGCTCCTTATTAGATTTGTTCTCACCCCCACAGCTCCATCAGGATGCTCCGAGACTTATTTGATTGCTCATTGATTCTAGAGATTTATCTCTAAAGCTGGGGCATTGAACAGGTGGAGCATAGCTCCTTATTAGATTTGTTCTCCTCCCCAACTCCATTAATTATTCATTTCTTGACAGACTTTTTTATTAAAAGAATTCCCAAATTCAAATTGTTCTATTTGTCTTTCTTAATAGATTTTTTTATCATCAAACATCATCGAAGGAGTAGTAATCTTACGTCTCGCGCTTTACCGACCATAGCGGGCTGAGCATGAAATCATACTTTATCGTGATCACAACATTCAATTGATCCTTTATTAGAATCAATGCCACATCATGCACGTGATATCTGGGATTCTATGAGGGTAAGAAAGAATATACATATATTTACTTAAAAGATGCATCATTTCATTAAAATGAAAAACAAAAGCAAACATAACATATGCCCTTAACAAAATCCTTGCTACTTTCGGGCAAACAGTAGCAAAGTTAGTTTGATGCATCACTACAAAAGAAACGAGCACATGGAGTCATTTAAATGGATATCAACACCTTCCCACAACTTACCCAAATTATTTTCTCTCTTACCACTTCAAAAGACCGGCTTTAATCAGACCCTGGACCTTGTTCTTCAATGCTCCACAATTTTCTATCGTGTGGCATGTACTCCCCCTATGGTAGTCGCACGCTACATTGATATCATAATTCCCCGGATAAGGATGACCCTTTGGCCTAGACGGGACAAGGGTTAGCAACTTCTTTTCTACAAGCATGGAAAGCAACTCGGTGTATAAAACCAGCAGAGGGATGACATGTAATTTCTTCTTCTCCCTTCTTACATCAACCCCTTGAAAAACGCTTGTACCCTGACCTTTGTGGCTTGGTAATGGCTTATTTTTGACGTTAAGCCCTTCACACTTCAGGACTCCAGCATTTAACATGTTTTGCACCACCTTCTTGAATGCCATGCAATTTTCTATTAGTGTCCCCTTATTCCGGCGTGGTACTCACAATGTGCGCTAGCATTATACCACAATGGATAAGGTGGTTAACAAGGAGTGACAAAACATGGTCAAACCAAATCAGTCTTGTATAGCCGCGAGTATAGGTCCGTGTATAAAATTGGTATAGAAGTGAAAGACTTTTCTGTATCTCCTCTTTGGGACCCCTAGTCTCTTTTCTACTCAGACATTGCACGTTCCCGGAGACGGTCTGGGGTAAAGAGATCATTAGCTTTTTAGGTGCTTCAAATGTGCTCGTGTTGCCTATCTCAAGATCTATTTTGGTGAAGACCAGATTTTCAGGAGAGAATCTTTAATCTTATCCAAAGCCAACTCGATAGGACATCCATCCGTAGTACGGACTACCTCATACTGATTGACGATGGCTTGGTCTTCGTAAGACAAAGTCTTTTTCTCTATAGAGCCGCAATCCCAACTCTCATTTAGCTTTTCAATCTCCCTTTGTAAGAATGAGTCTTCAGTCAAACCTTTTCATTTGGCCATGATAGCTATCACACCCTCTAACTCGTTGATTTGCGCCATAACTTCCTCTTGAGACTTTTTAACATATGTCATTATCTCTCTTTAGTTCCAACAAAAAGTTCTTGAATTTCCTCGAGCTATCCTAGCTGTTAGGTCATTCGTACTTCCGAAACTGTGCTGGCGTCATTCCTTTATCCTTTCTATTTCCTGAGGTGAACGCTTCAAAACTTCTTTCTATTTGCTTTCTTCGGGGTAGAATTTTTGATCACTGGCACGAGATCCCCAACAATTAATTTATTATTTCATAAGTGATTAAGCAAACACTTAAAAGGCATGAATGAAATACAATCATGAAGCACCTAAGTCCTTTAACTAATTTTGAACTTAGCAATTTTTACAAACAAATGTGACACAATGTAAATATGAATAAATACAAAAAGAGACACTGATTCCAGAAAATATCATCATTAAACGACTATCATCGATGAAAACATTATTCTGTTACAATAATTCAAAGAACATTCGCTACGCATATGGTTCTAGGCTAGCTCCTAAGTCAACAATCTCTCTCAAGATCCAAACAATCTTTTCCTCTTCTTCGGATTCGTCGTCTACTCATTCTTGGAGCTCGACAGCATCTTCCGCTAGGAACTGTACCTTTCAGGCGACTTCTTGCATCTGGGTCATGAAGCGTGCCAAATCTTGATCTTGCATCTAAATAGTGTAGGCAAAAAATTGAAGTTGTTCCATCGTAGGCATCCGATGCACTTGAATTACTCCCCTAAAGCTCGTCATTTGGTCTTTAAGTTGTTGGACTTCGTTCTCTAACCTCTCGATCTGATCCCTCAAAGCCTGATTTTCTGAACTACCGGCTTCTAGCTTCTAGGTAAAACTCTTATGCTTGAAAAGAGATTTCTCTAACTGTTTCATCTGAGCCTTCAATTCCTTGTTCTGACGTCGTTCATTCTCAAGCTTCATCAAATGAGAAGTTTTCAAGCTCTCCATCTTTTGTGTCATGGCAAGTACTTGGTCCTTTTGTTCATAGTACTTATTCTTGTAAGCCTTGGTTATTGTCTTTTCCTCCTTGTGTCTGAGCTCTAACCTTTCGTTGGGCCCGTTACTTGCAACTCTCTTACTCTTGTTTAGCCTTTGTAACGTATGGATTTCTTATTTTTTTGACTTGAGCTCGAATTCCATCATACCATTCATCCTTCGCAGATTTTTGATTTCTCCCTCTAGTTTTGTCTTGTCTAAATCGAAGTTGAACCTATCTTGACCAACTTTTGCTTCTAACTGAATAAACCTCTTTTGCTCATATTCAAGTTATTTTCTTATCAAGTCAACTTCAGTGGGAAGCGTCGCCAACCTTTCTTGAATAGACCTTTTACCATTAGAATTTAACTGAGGAATGTTGTCATTGACGCGGTTAAAGTGCCACACTTTATATTATGGGGTCACCATATACGGAGCACTCAGAATCCTGAATCGTCTAGCATTGTTCTATGTAGAATAAGCATCGTATACTTTCTCTTTGTAGCCTTACTCGGTTACGTAGTCCATGTTGAATTCATTGAGTCTGCTCATGGCCGATATAAACTGCTTGGAGACATATTGTCTCAAAACCAACATGGGGGTGCATAAGCCGTATGCCCCCAAAGGCCAAGTAATGGTACCCAAGAATGCTCCTCACATCAGTAAAGGATATTCCTCGTGCGTAGCCACGGAGCCTTCCAAACTATATCTTCATCTTTCAAATTTTATAGGACGTCAAGCCATACATCCTCGGATCTTTTCGTTGGCCAATCTTTATTTTGTAAGAACTCTTTTAACGGTGAGAATTTGCCATCGAAGAGAGGCCTAGAGAAGTGAACACCATACCACATATGACTATAAAACCAGACTGCAAGGAGTTGAGGGCATCCCAATAAGTGACCCCCCACCATGCTCCCTACAAAACCTGAGAGACTGAAAAGTTTTGAACAAAATGACAGGCACCTGATTGGACCTCCCTTCTAAGTAATCAAACAGATCTAGCATCGAGGGATGAATGAGCCTCAATGCCTTCGAAAACAAGACCAACCTATAAATCAACAATGCCAACAAGTCTTGCTGAACTCAACCCACTAGATGTACTAATGCTAAAGCCAAGATCCCTTCCGATTTGAGATACTCCTTTTTGTTCCAAGTGGTGACTTGACCTTCAACCCAAGACGGTAAAGTTCCCGAAAATCTACCTAGCTTGGCTCGGAATGACTTGTTCTTGGGTGGCTTGGAGTAGACTGATTCTCATCAATCTTTTTGTAATTTAAGAGGGATAGATACTCCTCGATCATCGGTGTCAAATCGATGTTGCCAATTGTAAAACAACTATAAACCGGGATCTAAAATCTCACCAAGGCTTAGAGGAGTGACTGATCAACCGGGACATCTAACAAGTGTGTTATGTCGTCATACTCGCTTTTGAAAACATCTCTAGCTTCGTAGTCCCAATTGTGCCATACTGATCTCAACCCTGACACATCATTGTATTCGGTGTTCATGAAGGTTTCAGCTTCATGAAGGTTTTAGCTGACATCACTGATCTATATTCGGTAGAAACACTGTCTCCATCATGAAAATGCTCGCCTTCGGACCATATTTATACCTCGAGGTTCTTTTCATCAGTGCTACGAACTAAGTCTCCCATTGATCAAGTCTTTAAGTTCGGACTATTTCTGAATCAGCATGTTCTTCATGATATGACAATATATGCAAAACAAAGTATAACGAGGGAAAATAGAAAACAAATGAAATGTGTTAGTAACAAATTCAAAACTACAAAATAAAAACATGAATTAAGGAACAACAAACAAAACAACACGAAAAGAAAACCTTAACCACATGTATTCTAAAATATTATGGATGTCCGCACGGCTCTAATCGGGGTGGGCTTCTAGGTTCTCACACATGTGTTCGATTCTAGAAAGGGTACTCGAACCTATCTTGTCACCTACTAAGACAACAATAACCCCAATTTTGGCCCATTACAGGCTTGCAAATTGGATTCAGTTCGAGGGAATGTACGACCTAGTGACGCAGAGGACTGCTCACATGTCAAAAGGCGTGGACTTCAGAAGTGAATTGCCGATCCGTTGAGGGTTACTCACATGGGTATGCGGCGTTTCACTCCTAATCAAGGGACGAAACTCGGGTATAGAGCTTGATGATCATGATGCAACACATGTCGGTGATTCCTTAAAAATTAAATGAGCAATTAATTCAAAGCCACCAATTATCGAAGCCCATGCAATTAAAGTAGTATTTTCAAGAACGAACAAATTAATTGAAGTCAATTTAAATTTCAAAATTTTCATCATTAAAAGCAACATAAATTTTCTTGGCTTAACTCTCTTTTTGTTTTGTAAAACAAAAATATTCCCCAGCGGAGTCGCCAGCTGTAGCGACCTTTTTCTGAAATTTCGTATATTTAACGGTTCGAACGAGATCGCTAAAAATGAGTAATAGAGTTCCTTTTATTTTATTTTGAAAATATTTGAAAATATGGGGAAGTCCTTTAAAAATTCGTATTTTTTAAAATAAAGACTTGGAGTCGCCACCGGCCACTAAGGTAGGCCGGACACCATAAAACCAGAGATTCGATCGAAAAAGGAATCGAGAGTTGGTTACGCGTGGGGAAGTATTAGCACCCCATCACGCCCAGAAATCGGTACCAAAATATATGTTGCTTTTAATTGATGGAAATTATCGAGATTTAAATTGGATTTAATTAAAGTGATCGTGGTTGAATATATGTTTTAGTTATACGGTCTTGGTCAAATTGGTGAATTCAAATTAATTAAACATTTAATTAATAAGGGTGACTATACCGCGGACCATAGATTAAACCGATATCGAATAAATCTGAATGCTGTGTTAATTTATGGTTCGAACTTCGTTCATCACCTTTATGCATGATGCAAACAGTTAGGAATGATGTTATGACTTGTCAAAATTTTATCTCAAATTACATTTACCTTTAGACGGTAATAATTAATTCGAATATTTGGTCAACATCCAGTGAGCCAAGACTGTTACGACACAAATATCGGAATTAATAAATACCTCCTTTTATAATTTAAGTTGATTAACCATATGCATGTCCATTATATTAAGGCCATATGAATGACATTTAAAATGTCTGACATAGAAAGACATAAAATTAAAGCCTAAGCCAACTAAGGTCCTAACCTAAAAAGGCTCAAGTTATTGGAAGTGAATTAGTGCTCTAAGTATTAACTAGGTTAATCTAATATTAACCCTAAATTAATTTAATCCTAGAAACTAAAAACCTATCATTTTATTGGTTATCTTGACCACAATAATCAATTCGATTAATTTTAAACTAGAATCCCAATGAGCCAAGGAAACTATCTAAATGAATCGAATTAATTAATTATGATTTTATTAAAGTTTCATCTAAGTCAAATATCATTTTTATCTTAAGGGGTAATTAAGAGATGTCCAACCAATTTAATGCATTTAACATTTACCCCAATGAGCCAATGGCTAATTTAAATAGATTAAATTGATTCGAACTTATAGCCTAACTAAGGCTCTAAACTTAACCTAAATTTAATTTAATTAATTTAAAACCTATGCCCCAATTAAACGAGCGCATTGTTTAAATTAACTAAATTAAATTTTAAACTCTAAACTAATTTTAAAGAGCCTAAACTAACCTTAAGATCTACCCTAATAACAAGACACAAAAGATGGAGGGATCGAACGAACATCAAACTCCCATGATATTATATTATACAAGAAAAAAAGACATACCCCATATTACACATATATGTATTAGCACATATTTACATTATACATAAGAGCATCATATATTATATATTATATATATATATGCTACGTAAAGAAAAAAACAATATGTACAACTATACAACATAAACGTATATACATATGGATAAAATACGGGCGGTAGACACGCTCTCATAATTTCCAAACCGTTTGTTAACATATATACATGAAGCATATAAGAAAAATATATGAGCTCAATATTATATATAAAAACATTTGGAATATGCACATTAAGACCAAACATTGCTATAAAACAAATATACATAATAAATGCTTATATCGACCACATTACATATATCTACAAGAATATACCATACATTATACTATACAACATATATTAGATAAAGTAAATATTAAAGGCTTCGAACACAAAGCTATAAAAACTGACGAACTAGATAAAATGAAACAACATTCGAACAAAAAAAAAAGATTGAAATGCAACAGAAATAAATCACAGGGGCAGAAATTAAAAAACATACAAGGGATCAAAATGAAGAAAATTAAGCACTGGAAGGGGTTAAATTAGGAGATTTTTAAAGAAACATGGATTAAATGGGTTATAAACCCTTTTAAGAACAAATTAAATTTAATCAAGGGCTTAATTTAAATACGGGTGAAAACCAGGGGAGTAATTTTAAAAGATGAAAACTCCTGAAATGAAAGTTTAAAAATGTAGAAGGACTAAACAGGGATAAACCCATTTTTTAAGTTAATCTGGTTTAATTTAAGGGTTCAAATGCGATTTTTAATAAAACTAGGGCGACCTATACTATAATTTACAAAGAGGGAAGCCCTTGTGAGCGTAAAAAAAATGGGACGGAAGGTTTAAAGGGTAAAAGCCCATTTTAAAGATAGGGACGAAGCATAAAACGTACGTTTTAGGCAAAAATTCAGCTTTTAGCCTTTAGAAAGCCTTAAGCCATTTCTGGTAATAACCAAATCCTCCCAAACCTTTCCAGGCAAAGTCCAGAATTCGGCGAGTACACCGCCATACGCTGCCGTGCCAGCCACCGCTCAACGGTGGTCAGAAGACTCCAAAAGACCTCAAAACCCTCGACTACTCACCCTGAATCCGAAGACGACCTTCGTTTCACCTGGAAAATCTCACTTCTTACTAGATCTAAGAAAATCAGAGCCCCCCTCTTAAAAGACGAGCCTAAAAGATGACACTCCAAGTGGCCGGAAGCCAAACAAACATCTTTTCGCTCACTCCTAAGGGCACAATGGCCAGGTCTTATCGCGAGGACAGCACGACTGACGGAACCAAGGGTAAAAAAACAAAACCCTAGATCTAGGTTTTTATATGCATGCATAGATCGAAAGGAATAAATGTACCTCTAAAAGGTTATGTTCTTTTTTTTGTATTTCTTCCCAGAACTCCCATTTTACAATATAGTGGGTGTTCCGTTTTATAGCCGAAACGTTACATGGGAGAAAAGAAGAAAATAAATTCGTGTTACAATTGCTTCTGAGATCCGCCAAAAGCTTCTGTAAAATTTGCTATTTTGGTTGCCTCTGACTTTTCATGCGTTTTGCTAATGTTTGCCCGTTTTGGATTGCATGTTGACGTGGCCGGATGATGGAGATGGGGGGACCAAAGTGAGGAGAGCCTTGGGGAACAAGGCTCTCTGTTGATCCTGAATTTCGACAGCCGAAGAATCAAACGGTCACAGGAGCTGAATCGTCTTCTGTGCGGGCAGGCGCGTGAGCTCGTAAGAAAGCAGGAGAGCCTGAGCGCGGATCACATGCGTGTGAAGTTCAATCCTTACCGTGCATGGCAATTCTGGAAACTTCTCAGCACTGATCTGGACTGTTTGTGTGCTCCCAGATCAAACGGTCACAATCAAACCGGCGCCAAGATACAAAAGGGCCTCTTCTAGAGTTCCCTTCAGAAATGTGATCTAGACCGTTAGATCAAGGGCCAGATCTTGGCTGCGCCCAAAACCAAAAAAACAAGAATTAGGGTTTCTATTGTGATTGGACAGATTTAGGTTTTAGTATTGGGCTCAAAATGGGCCGCATAATAATAATTATTATTTTAGGTTTTTGTTTTTTATATAAATGGACTTTATAATTAAACAATCTAAGCTTATTTATTTATTATATTTACTTGGGCTTTATTATATTTAATATTTAATTAATATTTTGTTTAATAGTAGTAAAAGTATAATATACTTAGTATAATAATATAATAAATTAACAATAACATATCAACAAAAGCAAATAATAATAATAATTTTGTTTTTCTTTCGAAATATAGCATATAACTTAAACAAATCATTAGCAATTAATTACACTAATAATACTAATAATCAAACAACACTAATAATAATAGTTTTTTGGGTTTTTCTCTTTTTAAATCATAACACAATAACTAATAGATATAGAATATTAATAATAATTTTTTTAACTAATAAGTATAATATATATAAGGTAATAACAACTAAGGCCCGTTATTTAAATATTTATAAAAAATAAAAACGAATTAAACCTTAAATAAAATTAGTGATTATAACAATAAGAACGACCACACATAATTCGGAAGAAAAAAAATCTTAAATTAAATGTTTGCTAATGATAATTTTAGATAAATGGAAAAACATACAAGGAAAGAAAATTGTTATTATATATTATGTTAACTCATTTTTATTCAAAAATTAACCTCGACTTTGCATTTACTTTTAGAATTAAAGATTAATTTTAATAAATTACAAACCCTTAAATCATCGTACCACAACCGTATCAGACATTACAGTATCATTGAGACACATGTACATACAAGTGATGGGTTTTTTATGCATACTATGTAATTTTAAAAATCATATTTATATCGATTTATGACATAACATAATTTTATTATTAGTTTTTCAATTGATCTTGATTATTATTATTATTATGCCATAAAATGGATGAAGGGAGTCAAACAGAAACACTCCCCCATTCCTGCGAAACAAGGGTTCACCCCAAAAGAAAAGAAGTTTTTTTTTGTTCCGATACAAAATCTATCATTCGCATGCCCAACAGCCAACATGCATCTCTCGTCTAATTCTAAACTGCTTGCCAAAGCATAAAGGAGAGGCAAAGGCCGAGCTTACTTAGCGGAAGCCATGTGTCGAATCAAGTCGACCACTCGAGAACTGCAACACCGAAAGAACCCCGCCATTAGAAAAAAGTCGAGTTTACTATAAGAGGAATTATACCACGATATTATCAGACAGGTGAAGGATGTATATGATTTACCTGTATCCCCACTCATTGTCATACCAGGCAACAAGCTTAGTGAAGTTGTCATTCAAAGCAATTCCAGCCTTGGCATCAAAGATGCTTGACCTGTTAAACAAATCACAACATCGCATCGCATAAGCTACGATTTCCCTGTCTAAATAGTCAGCCTATACAATACTGACCCACAGGCCGGAAAAATCATCAGCATTAAAGAACATATTATTGAAAGAACGAAGCCTCGCACCTGCTGTCTCCAACAAAGTCGGTTGAGACCAAATCTTCATCTACATAACCGAGAATTCCCTTCATGGTGGTCTCGGATGCCTCCGTACACAAAAAGATCCATGGTGTCGTTAAATAAATAAGGCATTCTTTATATTAAATACAGCACTATAAGATCAAATGTTCATAATCCCTACTTGATAGCAGCCTTGATATCTTCATAAGAAGCCTTCTTCTCGAGCCTCACAGTGAGGTCAACCACGGAGACGTCGACAGTGGGAACACGGAAAGCCATTCCAGTCAGCTTACCATTCAATGCTGGCAACACTTTGCCAACAGCCTACGTAATTACAAAATGATAATCAACCATTTAACTTTATTTCCAACAATCTTCTAACAATATATAGCATGCTAGTCAGTAATTAGCTCGAGCAAAATACAGGTCCAAACATCTAAAAAACTAATCGCATGTTAATTGGGCTGTGAGGTTGAATTTTCTCGGAAAGAATTATATTTTTAATAAAATACAAAATTTATGAAATTATACTAAATAAAAATATCACACGACTTAACCAGAAAGTGCGTACATACCTTGGCAGCTCCAGTGCTGCTGGGAATGATATTGAAGGAAGCAGCTCTACCACCTCTCCAATCCTTCATTGATGGACCATCGACAGTCTTCTGAGTAGCTGAATAAAAAAGACAAAGTCGGTCAATAATACACGAACTTGATGCAAAAAATACAATAAAACACAAGACTCACCAGTGATTGAGTGGACAGTGGTCATAAGACCCTCAATAATTCCGAATTTGTCATTTATAACCTGCCATCATGCTTACAGGTCCATTATACTTTGAAGATAAAACTAATAGCAAACGCTTTAAAATGCTAACAGATGAATAATTATTACCTTAGCCAATGGAGCAAGGCAGTTGGTGGTGCAGCTAGCATTGGAGACAATGTTAAGGTCAGGCTTGTATTCCTTCTCATTTACCCCGACAACAAACATAGGGGCATCCTTACTAGGAGCAGAAATGATCACCTTCTTTGCACCACCCTAAGAGAGAGAGGGAAAAGACAAAAAGGATAAGAAAAACAGATGAAAAGGCTATGTTGCAAGTCCCTGGGAGTTACAGTTGGATATGGTATGTGTTTGACATTTTTCCATATATTTTGAGGATTATACCATATAAACATGTCCCGATATGTATCGGACACAGATGTCAAACACATTTATGTTCTGAACATGCAATACAATATTCCCTCTTCAATATTGATAGAGGCAAAAGGCATGTTAAACTTGGGAAAAAACTTATGTCGCATACCTTCAAGTGAGCAGCAGCTTTATCCTTGTCAGTGAAAACACCAGTAGACTCAACAACATATTCAGCTCCAGCCTCACCCCACGGAATTTCCTCAGGGTTTCTACCATCAATCAGAAAAGCACATCAATAAAATATCTCCAACAATCGAAAAATCGACATACTCATTCAAAGTAAAAGAAAATCATACCTGATGCCGAAAACAGTGACGGCCTTTTCACCAAAGAGAAGGGTCTTTGAGTCCTTCACCTTAAGCTCATTGTGTTTCCATTGACCATGAACACTGTCATACTTGAACATGTAGGTCTATACAAATACAATTGTCAATATCACATCAATAAACAAATTATTAAATAATTTAAACAAAATAAACAATTAGATTCACTAATGTCACATAAAAACAAGAATAGCTCACTGAAAACCAAGCAGTATCGGTTACTTTAACCTAAATCTCTGATATATCAATCTTTTAATAGATCAGAATCAGTTTAAATATTATTAAATTATTTAATACTTCAAACATATCCGTTAGGCAAGTAACTAACTGCAAAAAATCAGATCCGGATAACGAAATTCAAATCACAGACTCCTTTCGGATCAGCTTTGTTTCTACTAAAAAACCTTCAACACTAGAATTTATTCAAATGAAAGCTCTACTAAAAAAATGAAAGAAAGCAAATGCAAAAGATAATAAGAAAGATAAAAAAAAAATACGAATGACAATAGAATAAAATCAAATACGATTACGAACCATGTAATCAGTGGTGATGAAAGGATCGTTAACAGCAACCAGTTCAACATCTTCGCTTTGGAGAGCAACTCTCGCAACCAAACGACCGATCCTTCCAAATCCTTCGCCAAAAAAAAAATCAGATCCACAATTGAAAAATAACAAAAATAAATAAACAACCAAAGATTAAAAAATATATATTCACCGTTGATTCCGATCTTAATCTTCCCCATCACGGAAAAACAAAGGCGAGGAACGAGGAATTAATGAAGAACAGATAGTGAAGATAAAAAGAGAGTGATGATTGCGGTGAGGAAGTAAAGAGAAAAGGGGGTTTATAAATTATATGAGTGGGAGAGGCAGAAATGGCGGAAACATCTGGGAGGAAGTTGGACCACCGAACATGTGGTGGGAAAATTGAGGGTTGTTCACGTGATTTCTGGGTTAGGATTCTTTTTCAGGTAATGGGCCGATTTGTGGATTGATAGCAACATTTTGTTTACCCGGAATTAAATCAGTTCATGGATTTCATCATTCATGAATCCACTCGTGATTTTCAATTTTTCGCTCAATTTCTTTTGGAACGACTTTAGATGGATCCGAATAGTTTATTTGATTACTTTCTAAAAATTATAATTTTACATTTTTTTTTAAATTTTGATTGATGAAACCGAATTAATTGGGATTAAATTTTGTTCTTTCATCCCAAAGTTTAGTTGTTCGTTATTCGGTTAAAATTGAAATTTAGTTCAGTTAACGGTTATTTTTTTAAAAAAGTTCGGTTATCGGTTTGAAATTAATTAATTAACCAAAAATATTTTGTTTTTAACAATTTTTATTAAGGGAGGGGGAAGGGAAATTTTGCTCCTATTAAGTCTTAAACTCACAGCTTAGGAGAAGGGAAATATGTCAACTGAAAGCTTTAACTATCTGCTCTAGAGATTGTCAACAGTTAACCAAAAATATTATATATAATATATATTAAACATATATATGTTAAGCCTAACACTACAAAATTAGATTCTAATTGTTATTTTATATATTGTCTATTGTTATTTTGTTATTTATAATAGATACAAACTATTTTATATGTAATGTTTATTATTATTTTGATGCTTAATAATTAGATTTAAAAATTAATCGAAAGAAGTTCGTTTTGGTTATTTTTTAAAAAAAATTGATTCAGTTAATGATTAAAAGAAAAATTCAAATAATAAATTTTAGCTAGTTCGATTCGATAAATCGAATTAACTGTTTGAACACACCTATTATAAAATACTTCTAGGAAAAGTATAATTTTTCTTTGATCAGTTCTTAGGAGTATAGTTACAATCTTGTAAATGATTTAATTAAAAGCATTTTAAAAATTAAACAAAATATTTTTTATAAAAATAAAATGTTGATTTTTAAAAATCTTGGGCGACAGCCGACAGGCCTCCTCTGGTCATTACGGTCCGCCCCTGGCCTTGACCTTGGTTCATAAAATGCCAAACCCGAGCTAGGAGGCCACTGAATTTAGGCCCATTTCATTATTGCACCACAATTTAGAAATGTATCCAAAAGATAATCTCAAACAGAATGAAGGTTTGTTTACCTCAGATCATATCTAGTAACCAAAGTATAACTATGTTGATAATGCACGTAAATTTTATATTTAGTAGGGATGGATCTTGAAATAAGTTTATATATGACTTTTTCTTCCTCGTCTTAATTGGTGAGATGACAAAATTCATATGTTCTTATTTGTGTTAACATGTGTCTTTAACACGTACTACATATTTTTTAGACATACGAGCTGCAAAAAAAAAAAAATTCCTTCACTATTTTGTCCCTCATATAAAACCTATAAATACTAAAGCTTTCTCAGCATTTCAACTTAACAGAATTATGTTTGCTTAATACAAAATACTCTTTACTTAATAAAGCATTTTCGAGTTCTTAGAGGAGAGCAATATCACTATCGTCTGCTCCAATACAAATTTTAGGAGAGATGGGAGGAGATAACGTCCAGTGCAACGATTACACAAATTAGGGCAAATTTTGCTTCTATGACAATGGTTTATCACGACAAAGTCTTTTGTTCTTTTGTTTGCTTATTTATTTTAATATGTTTTGTCAGTATTAACATCTCATTTTTGTAGTATTTTTACCAACACATTATTAGAGAGAACAAACTTTGGTGGATAATGGGGTTCTAAATCAGGAGGTTGTAGACGGTTATGGAAGGAAAGGGATGTGCCATTAAATTTGATCTCCGGAAACTATTTCACTCCCTGAGTTGGCAAAGGGTATTAGCATTCTTCATGTTCAGCCTTTACAATGGCATTGCTGGGCTGGGAATAAATTATTGAAGTTCAAAGATCAAATATTTCTGGATCCGGAAACCAGGGACCATTTAATGGGTTGCTGTCGATATGCTAAGACACTGTGGCAGTTTATTATGCAAACTTGTGGCGTTCACCAACTGTATTCCTCGTGGCATCTCCTGGATCACTTCTTAGGAGTATAGTTATACAGTCTTTTAGGTTCAGAAGTTGTTGTAAATGCAGGAAATTGATTGTGTGGGAGTTGGGGATTTATTGTAAATAGTTCCTTTTTTTGGAGGGGGGGGGGATCATTATAAAGTTTCTACTTCCAAAACCTAAAATTTAAGTAGAAATAACATGCAACCAATTCATAATAGTTCATGGACCATTACAATTTAAACCCATAACATGATCCTTAATCAGAGGGAAGAAGAGAACACGTCAGCATTATTTTTGTCCAAGAAATATATGAAGTTCACAAAGCATAACAAAAGAAACAAACAACATACGATCCAAAGTTCCAAACTCCAGAACCGTCTCCTCTCTTCTACTTACCATTTCGATTCTCCTCATGCACAAGGATCGAATGATAACGACAGAACATCCGAATAATGCTCGGCTTTTATCGCATCCAAACAAAATACCATCCACTTTTAAGAAATGCTTATTTGATATAGTCCAACACCGATCTCAGTTCTTCACAAGATCCTAGTTCTCGATCCAATGAACCAAAAAAGACGAGGAAATGCATGCATGCACAGTCGATAACAAATAACTGCATGCATGCATATTCAATGACCAAGAACTGCACCCATGGATTATGTTAACTCTCACCCTACACATCCGTGCACATATTCAATAACCACCTGCTACGTTCGAGTTGTGCAAAAGAAATTGTCCGCGATCAATAGCACAAGGGAATTCAAACTTCTAAATTAGCCATAAAAGTAGAACTGATAGGAAGTGCCGAAGACTTCCGGCTTCTATTCACTCCCAAAGATATGCTTCAAACAATTAAAACAAAGCAAGTCTAAAGTAAACGTTTCCTCGTAGTCGCAATGCTTAAAACAGCAGCCACAACGGAAACAGCGAGCAATGCAGAGAAAGCAACCCCTGCACAACAGAGCAGCGTGATGCATTCTTCTACAACTCTCTGACGGGGCAATCGTAAACCAACTTCAGTTTCTCGCATCTGGGACAGATCTCAATATCAATCACCCTATCATCAGCACACACGAAACGCAACTGACCTTGATGAAAAAATTGTGGTTTTTGCTCTCTCAATTGAATCGAGTTATCCACACCGAGTAAAAACTGCAACTCCTTGAATTGATCCTCTGTTACACCAAAGCATCCACCTATTTTTAAGTGTTTTATTCCCGGAGACCCGATGGACTTGAAGGCTTTTAAATTCAACAAAATACCCTCAACACTAAGCCCTGTACATTCCGGTACACTTAACTGCGCGAAAAAAAGTATAAAAATTAACTTGTACAATTTCAGATATTTTTTATAAAAAAACTATAATTAACTAACCAAACTTCAATGGTATAATTATGCATAAAAAAGAAACAGTAGATACAATTTGATCAGTTCATAACAATTATGCAGCTAATTAAGCATTAAAAGGACACACAAGTAAGACTGCAAAACAATTGGCAGAAGCAATAGATAATGAATCAATTGCTGTATGAAAAATGAAATATATTAACTCGAAAATAGTTACTTGCACTACAAGGACAAACCTTAGTGAGCTTGGGATTACTTTCAAGCACACACTTCAATCCATCATCGGTAATATTTACGCACCTGACCAAACTCAAGCTCTCCAGACTGCCTTGAGCCCTAGTAGTTAATTTCAAAAGAGCATCATTAGTAATCCTTCTACTCAATGAATGCTCGATACGGATACTCCTCCATAGAAGAATATCACTTCTAAACGCATCCCTCAAAGACCTACAAACCCTTTCGACCGCGAGGAGGTCCTTAACACCAAGATAACCAAGAGCAAAAAGCAAAGCATCACTTGGATCACCTCCTTCATTAGCATCGCAAATAACTCCTTTGCAATCCTCCAATCCTTTACCTTCATCATTGGTCGAAGAACCTCCAATGGAAAGTCCATAATCGATCCCGAATCCAATAAAATCATCATCCGAGTCAGATAATTTGTTGATTTCAAAGTTATTCCAAACCCAATTCACGCCTTTAAAGAAAGATGATTGATCACCAATAGATTTCCCAACTTCTTCTGAACTAAACCCATAACAACTAGAGATACTTTCTTCAGGTTGAATTCCAAACCCAATTTAAACGCTTAAACAAATGTTGCTGATCAGAAATATTTTTCTCTTCAACATGTTGCATACCAAACATACAGAAATCAGACCACAAATCATTCTCGAAATCCTGAAACCAACCAGTAATTGCTGCAGCAAAAGTAGACCTAATTTCCATCCCAAATGGATCTTCAGGCAACCTATCAACAATATCATCATTAACAGCCTCATAAAACGCTTTCGATTCAGTTTTGCCACATAAGTTTTCAGTATCCGAATTGCAACTCCAAGAATTCCCAAAACCATCCCAATTAAAAGCCATTTGTTATTTGTTTGCTATTATTCAATCACCAACAAAACCAAGAAAAAAGAAAACCCTCTTTCAAGAACCCCTAAACTCAGACCCAGACCTGATTCAACAACCAAAATAGAAGCATAATCAAAATGCAAGTTAACCCATTATTTCAGGTGACAAAACAATATATATAAACACAAGGTACCTGAATTTCTGTAGAGTTTTTTGGTTTCTTGTAAAAACCTAATGAAAATTGGCCAAGCTAAGCTAAAAAAAGATTTTTTTTTAAAAATGGTGAATTTGAAGGTAAAGGTTGGAACTTGAAGAGAATGGATCCAGTGGGAAAGAAAGATAGAGGGACCTGGAGGAAAAAAAAAACAAGGGATTTGAGAAGAGGAAAAAGAAACAATATTTTTTGTATGATTATTATTATTATTATTATTATGAGAGAATCTGCTTTAGGGAAGATACAGAATCAAAAGCTTTCGACTAAGCATTTTAATGCAAAGAGCAATGCAGAGGGAAAGAGAAGAAGAAAAGTTGAAGGGACACAGAGCTTTGCTTCAAACAGGGGAAAGAGAAGGAGGAGACAAGGGAGAAGAAACAAGGTTCCTCACCAATTGGGGAAGTAGTCCTTGGGTGGAGTTTAATTTCATTTTAGGACGTGTTTTTCAAAAATTAAAATTAGATTGATATTTATTAGTTGTTTATAATAAATTTTAGGGTAAACTACACAAGTAGTTATCGAACTATAGTTTCTTTTCATTTTTAGTCACCGAACTATTTTTTTGGGCAAAAACATCACTAACGTTATGTTTCTTTCTTATTTTGGTCGCCGAACTATTTTTTTGGCAAAAATATCACTAACGTTATGTTTCCTTCCTATTTTGGTCACCGGCCGTTAAAAACTTAATAGCTTTGCTGACATGGAATTTTATTTTATTTTTAAAAATTTTCATGTCATTTCTTCTCTCTCATCGTAAACAATATATGTTATTTTATAATATTTTTATTCAAACTAACAGGATGATGACACGTATCACTGCCTATTAGTGGAATAAAAGGAATGAAAAATCAAGCCCCTTATGCAGCCAGAGAGATGGTGACACGTGTAACTGCCTAATAGGATGATGGCACGTGTAACTGTCTATTAGTCGAATCTCTCTGGCTGCATAAGAGGCTTGATTTTTCATTTCTTTTATTCCACTAATAGGCAGTGACACGTGTCACCATCCGGTTAGTTTGAATAAAAATATTATAAAATAACATATATTGCTTACGAGGAGAGAGAAGAAATGACATGGAAAATTAAAAAATAAAATAAAATTCCACGTCAGCAAAACCATTAAGTTTTTAACAGCCGGTGACCAAAATAGGAAAAAAAACATAATGTTAGTGATATTTTTGCCAAAAAAATAGTTCGGTGACCAAAATAAGAAATAAATTATAGTTCGGTAACTACTGATGTAGTTTACCCTAAATTTTAATATTTTTCTCAACTAAGAGATGTATTTGGAATACTATAATCAAATCCAGATAGAAATTGCATAAAAAACTAAATACCAAGATCACGCATGAAATTTGATAAATTTTAGTTGGGTAAAATTATATTTATAAAATTTTAATTTTGCTTTAAATATATATATTATTTTGATTGAATTATACATTTTTAAAAATAAATACCTCAAATTAAATTTATAGTAAATAAATATAATTTTTCATGTATGTAATATATAATTGTAAAAGGATATTAAGTTTTTTTTTGAATAGTCTAAAGGTTTACAATGTAGTATCTATTCATACATATTCTTAACCTTTTAATAATTTGCATACACCTTGTAGAAAAAAACGATTTAAACCCGTATCTCCTACGATGAACATTATCCGTTTTTTTTATTGTGACACTTGTTGAGTTCAAAAGGATATTAAGTTTATGTTAGTCGTAAACTTGATTATCTTTACTCAAGCTCGAGTTTAAACAATCAATCTGAATCAAAAATAAACAAAAGTAAATAAATAAAAAACCGAATTACTTGCAAATATGACAATGAAAGACCCTTTACAAAGTGTTCCAAATATGATCCAAAGGGGTATCGAATCTCCAAACAAGCAAAGGCTGTAACGCTTTTAGCATGTATTTTATTGAATTGGTTACAAACAGGCCTTAACCAAAGCTCAACAACTTCTACAGTATTAGTGATGGAATACCGCAAGCTATATATATAAAGTTTCTTCTATAAGGTGGGAGGAATCCAAATATAACCATGTGTTTGAACATAACCGGCTTTAGCTGAAAGCTTATCGGCTTCGGCAGGACCGCGACTACCCGTTTGATATGGAATCGGCTTCATTTCACCATTGTCGATTCTGTGTAGAAGAGGCGTGAAAATCTCCCATGCTGCCTGATTATTTAAGCAATACGAATGTTAGTTTGGATTTTCCGTATAAGTTATCTTCTTTCCGATGTACGCCTGGATTCTTACCTTTAACTCGTCTCGGCGAACAAAATGCTGCTGATCACCTCTTATCCTGTGTAACGGAAAAAAACTTACAGTAAATAAACGCATTGCGGACAAGAATATGTCAAGGATCGACAAGGGCAAGGATCATACGTGTCAAGGATAAGACGTTCATAAGCCTCTGGGATCGTAACACCTTGATAGCGCTGCCTGTATGACAAGTCTAGTTCGCTTTGGACTGTAGACATCTCGAGACCGGGCTGCTTCACCTGCATCAGACCCAAGATGGAAGGTGGTATACAAGCATAAAGATCTTGCACTGAATTCCAATAACGGTTTTCAAAGCTTAAACTAAAAAGCTATAGATCTTGTCACTTGCTACAGGCTACATGAGCAGCTTTTGTATAATATGGCTATCATCGGTTTCCATAAAATCTAATAACACAAAAAAGGGGCATCAAGTATTCAAGATTGCTGCTCAACGGTGCACAAAAGTCACCACAACGAGCAGCCTTACATCTGATCACCATGATAATAACGCGAAACAATAACTGTTGCTTTTGAAAATATCTAATAGCTTTCGGATGTAATAAGAATAGCAAACTCACTGTTAGCTTCATGTACATGGCTTCAGAAGGTTGTAGTCGTATGACAAACTCGTTTCTCCCTTGCTTTTGACCTAAATAAAGGCGGTAAAATTCAAGGAAAAGGCCGAGTAAAAGGTATAAAATACTTCATAAGTGCTACCAACGAAAAGAGTTATGTCAAATACAGTAAATGTGCTTTAGCTATGCGCCCTGTAACACCCTAATCATAAATACAACTAAAAGCTTCAAAAAGAACCGTTCAGGCAGATTATCTTTGATTTACAGACAATCACCATTGTCTTTTTAGATCAATAAATGACATTTATTTCATCTATCATATAGAGATAACCACTAAAGACACCCCTACTTATAAAAAGAGCGTTATCTTGGTTTTCAAAGTAAACCTCGTAAGTCCATTGCATTATTCAAAAATGGGACCAAGTAATCATGTTAGCAAAGTTATAAAGAATCTTAAAAGTCCATAGTCATACATTTGAATATATCACCAGGAACATCCTTAAATTGAATTCGTATCTCTGCTTTTCTTGAATTCAATGCTTTCCCTGCCTTTAGAATAAAGGGAACACCTGGAAATAAATCGATTAGTGAAATTAGAAAATCTAATGAGATAGTCAAATTGAAGTTATTGTTTGGTCAATCCAAATGAAAAAGTACGTAAACCAATCAACGGTGATCATTGACAGACTCGAGCATGGAAGGATAAAATAACATCAGTATGTAAAACAGCTGCAAATGAGGCAACCATACTACCTTCCCATCTTTCATTATGTATACGGAGTATGACAGTTGCAAATGTAGGAGTATTTGAGTGGTTTGGAACTGTTGGGTCATCTCTGTAACCTTCATACTGTCCGAGTACAACCTCTTCATCTTTGATTGGAAGTACTGATTGAAGAACCTAGAGTCATATAAATATCAACCATAGAGCAAAAAGTAAGCACCGACTTAAAGCTCATAACTAGAAGGAAAACGAGAAATTATAAGGGAGTATTGCATTAACCAATATACTCCTTCAATAGATGCATTGAAACTTAATCAGTTTGTTATTGGTATGGTAAAGCTTCTAGGGCATGAATACGAAACAACTAGCAGTCACTTCCTAAAGCATGGAGTTAAAGACCCGCACCTTCACTTTCTCATCACGAATGTGCTCGGGTTTGAGAGAAACGGGCTTCTCCATGGCAACAAGACAAAGAACCTGCAGTTGGGAACTCAATAAACAAGTGCAGTAGGCTAATGGACCACTACATAACATGTTCTTCCTTTTTGGAAAAAGGAATCAAGAAACGTAAAGGCTCCCTAAATCAAAGCGGGCCAATGAGTCTAAGGAGCTTCTTTTTGCCACAAGTAGCAGGGGTATAAGTATAACTTAATAAAATAATAGAAGTGAAGACAACTACAAAAAGCATAGGAAATGAAAATTCTAACTTTTGAAGACTCCAATTATACACGTTGCAAATAATGTTCCATTCTTAACAATATGATATCTAGTTGAGGTTAGCAATGGCCTTACCTGCAGTAGGTGGTTTTGGATAATATCACGAATGATTCTGCACAAAGAGCACGGAAGGAAAAAGAACTGAGAAGGCAGATAAATAACATATATTCTTCTCCGATGTTAGATGGATTTATGGATTGAAATTGTAAGAAACCAGAAAAAGTGTCTTAGCGTACAAGATGCTCCACTTTTTTAGGAGAAATATTCAAAACACATACAAGGGGAAAGCACATGATTCTTCATAAATTTTCCCATACAACGGGGATATCAAATAAGTGCTACAAAGCATACCCGTATTCATCAAAATATCCACCACGACCTTCAGTTCCAAAATCCTCTCTGAACACAATCTGCCAGAAGAAATACAGTAAAATATAGATTAATATCAGAAGAATATTATAACTTGACAATTAACAAAGCTCTATCAGACCAAAAATGGCCATGACATTTTTCTTTATCAGCATATTTTGATGTAACTTGAGGCAATAATACGACAGCCCATCCCAACAAGCCTAGACAAGGGATAGCCTAAACTAATCAACAGTGAAAACCCCCCAACATAACAGTTTGCAGAACATCCACAATAGACGGATCCTCACCTGTACATTATCAATGTTGTCGCGATTCCAAAGGGGCAGGAAGAAGCGATTAGCAAAGCGAAGTACCAACTGCAAATGACATAAAGGCAAATGTCAGCAAACCTACTAAAGAAATCAAGTAATAAAAAGCCCCCATTTTACACGTTCATTACCAGGTTCTGGACCAATTCCTTTCCCAAATAGTGATCAATTCGGTAAATTTGTGGTTCATCAAACAACTCTCCGATCTGGGAACTTAGTTGCTCTGCAGAGTCCAAATCTTTACCAAATGGTTTCTCAACAACAATTCGAGTCCACCCACCAAGATCAGCTGGGAAAGAAATCATATAACTAGTTATTACATCTATGCAAATATCATGTAAAATGGGTCCAAGAGAAAATAGATTGCCGATTTCATTTAGCTTTGGTGTAGTATGAAGCAAAAACGAGGAAAGTACAGATAACATGAAATTATTACTTCACAAAGGGGCAGCAAATCATCTAAATTATATATTCCAACATGGTTATTCTCGGGACAAAGATACCTACATTTATTCATGCAATATTTCCTGATCATCCTGCAAACAGATGGATATACTGACGGTGGAAGTGCAAGATAAAAGAGTCTCCGAGATGATCCTTCTCGGCTACTTTTTGAGATTTCATGCTTTTCAATTTCCTTGTCTAGCTGCTGAAAGCCCTCAGCGGCGTCATACGACCCACTTACATATTTAATCTACAAATAATAGCAATTGCTCATTAAAACTTTCAAGCAAACAAATGATTTAAGTTTCGTAAACATATAGCTAGGGATGTACTGACCAGCTGTAAGAACTTCGATACATCTTCCGAGGATGAAGCACTTTTATCATCGACGAGATATCTGCCATTTCAAATAAAGAGAAACAAACACAGCAACATTCTTTCAGCCAAAGTGTGAACAACCATACAAGTGGAGCAAATGTCAGAATTTTCGGTAGATGTCTCACCCGCGAATACGGTTCCACAGTTCATCATCTGAAATCTTAGTCCTTGCATAGCCAAATATGTGCACTTCATCTGGCGGTAAAAATCCCTGCAAACAAAGCATCCACATCTAAGGTTAGAACCCACACCCAGTTGCAGCATGTTTTAGCTTTTCAGCAAAGCCAACCATAATGTCAACAGGAAATGAGACCTTTACCAAATTCCATGTCAGTTATAATAAAGAAAATCAAATGAGTATAACACCTAACCTGGCGATAAAGATGAAAGAGGGCAGGGAAAGTCTTTTTCTTTGCAAGATCACCAGAAGCACCAAGAACAATTATTGAGAGGCTCCCAGTTTCAGGCACATTTTCGTTGCCCGAAAACGAATCAGTCCTACGACTGTCTCTTCTTTGAAGGCACCATTCACCTGATCCCATCTTGTAAGCTTTGTTTTAACAAAAGAAACCAAAGATTGTCATATTCATAAAATGATTTGATTGATTTTCCAGAATTGAAAGTAACTACAGGTTGTCAGTTTTTAGCTTGGCCCCAACTCTAAGCAACTGAAAGTAACGATTAGATTAACCATAATTAAAGAAATAATAAAGCTTCACTGAAAATTACATCTTTACTCAACTAACAAGGACAAGACATCAAGATTATTTATCTTTCATAGATTTTATCAAAAAAAAAAACAGAACATCCATAGGAAATACAAAAATTCAAACTCTACTGTATGGATCCCAGAAAGAAAGGGACTTTACATGGAAACAACAACAAAAACTCAATTCTGAATTGGAATCAAATGAAAAATCAATCAAATTACACCAATAAAGAAACATTTTTTAAGAGCGAGAATCAAGAACCCAGATCAAAGAAATGGAGTAAGAACAAACCTTAACAGCAGAGTTCAGAGAAATATGAATTCTGGGATTTGAAGAGAGGGGGGTGGTTTTGAATTGAGTTCTGAGAAGTGGATAATAAAATTCTGGATTTTAAGCACTTTATATATTGCTCAACAACTGTTTGCTTATAAATATAATTCTCACCAGCCGCCGAGTTTTACATTACATTTTTTTTGTTGAACCTCCATTTCATCTTATTTTTTTGTAATTTTGTTAATTCCCCGCTAATTTTGATTTTGCTATATTTTCTCCCTATACGCAGGAACAAATTATTTATCATTTATTTTAGTTATAATTAAAAGTTTGACCTCAACATTTATATATTTTTTAATTTGATCATTATTATTGTTTAATCTCAGGGTGCTTATTATTTTCGTCAATTTAATAATTATTCTTTATTTAAATTTGATAACCTTCGTATCAATTTATGTATATTTTAGATTGACATGACATTAGCTGTTTTATATATGTCAGTAAATAAATTAGAATTTTAAATATTATTTTAAAAATTAGCATAAAACGCTCATGTAATGTTATTCGAAGTAGCATATCATCATTATTCAAAACTTGATGTTTTAAATAATATTTCTATTATAAAATATTTTACTTATTTTAAAATGTTAAGATCAAAATTGATTTTTTTAGAGATTCACTAATATTTTACTTATTTAAAAATGTTAAGATCAACCTTGAGATTTTAAACACTCATTTTGTATGAATTTAAATCCATATATAAATATATAATACATCTCTATTTAATAAAAAAAAATTAAATTTTTAAATGGTATTAAATTTAACTAATAATAAACTAAATCATGTCAATACGATTACGTTTGGTGACTTTAGTTTACGTCACACATTTTAATTAATTATTAATTTAGATTATAAAAAAATAAATATTATAGCAAAAAAGTTAAAATAAATATATATATATATATTATAGCAAAAAAGTTAAAATAAATATATAAGATTATAAAATGTATTAGTTGGTAGTTGAGCGATTTTGTCACCCATAATTAAGGATACAGTTCAGACCAAGGACTGGTAAAATTAGAGCATAGACAGCTCACACCAATAAATAATACGAATATGTTCCTCAACAAATAGTGGAATGCCACGTAATAATGGCTTAAAAATTCCCAATACTAGTTTTACCATGGTCAAAATTTATATTTAACTTAGAATATAAATATTGATGTATATTATGTAATAATATGACACAACATGAACGATAATTATTGTTGTATCATGTCTTTCAAAATTATTATTTGGAATAAAATTAAAAGCTTTTTTGGACTCATTT
Organism: Hibiscus mutabilis; assembly: GCA_019671005.1. Classification (NCBI taxonomy): domain Eukaryota; kingdom Viridiplantae; phylum Streptophyta; class Magnoliopsida; order Malvales; family Malvaceae; genus Hibiscus; species Hibiscus mutabilis. The sequence goes on from CM033734.1 coordinate 10,121,793, forward strand.
TTGTTTTATGATCTCTCAATTTGTTTATCATTTAGTACATTTTAAATTTAAATTATTATTTTTAAAATCAACATTAATTATCGTTTTTCACATCATATTATTATATAATATACTTCAATATTTACATGACAATTAATGAGTTTTATTAACAAAATATATGATTAGCATATACTTATAGTTCGGAATAAAATTGAAATGTTCAGAGTTTGAGGATCAATTAAAATAATGGTTATAGTTTGAGATGAAATTTTAAATATTCAAAAGTTTAAGACTAATTTAAGATAAAAGTCTTAGTTTAGAGATCGAAATATGATATTAAATAATTTAAGGACTAAATTAGAATGAGATTCATATTTTGGGAAGGTGTGATACTATAACTCAATAATCTATAATTCACTCTGCCATAATTTTATAAATATATTTTATTTAATCATTCTCTAATATTTTGAGTTTAAAAATATTATTATTATTATTTAAAAACAACTCATAATTTGAATCACATGCAGGGATTTAAATTTCGGTAGTGGTCACGTTTTCGGTCGCGTCGCGGTTATCGCGTTTTCGGATATAACAGAGGCTATTGCGGTCACTGCGGGTGTCGCGATCGTGAATTTTTTTAAATTTTGTACAATTTATTGTAAAATATACTAATTATAATTATAAATATAAAAAGTCATTTTCAATTATTTTTAGAGTATTTTTTAACACTTATGAACTTTTATTAATATGAATTTGAAAGTGAAAGTGATTTTGTTTAAAGAATAATAGATTGAATTGTGATTTTGTTTAGTTTAGTTTGGATAATAAAATCATATGAATATTCTAAATAAACAATATGCACTAATAAAAGGACTAAACATGTGAATAAACCTAAATAAAAAATATTAATATAAAAAATAATTAATAATATTAATAAATAATAAAAATTAAATAAACATATTGTAAAAACTAATAATAAACAATAAACATATTATAAAAAATTAAATAATTATAATATTATTAATAAACAATTATACCACATTAAATATAAGTCTTTATTCTCATTTATTTGATTTTCTTTTCCAATACTTATATTCAATATATACTCTAATTTTATTATTAGTAAAAGGAAAATAAAATTAATATAATGTTTAAGGACTATATTTAACAAAAAATAAATCTTTAAGGACGTAATTGAGATAAAATAGAAATTTAAAGGCTTAATCAAGAAGTTTTAAAAGTTTAAGGGATCAATTTGAATGTGGGTTAAAGTATTGAGGCCAAACTAAGAACTTTAAAAAGTTTAATGTCACCCTATGTACTTTACCCATTTTTTTCAGAATTTTAAACCCAGCTCTTCTTCCTCCCGGCAACCCTGCAATTTTACAGAACTCGACAATATTAGCCCGTTATCGACGAGACCGATCGATATCTGCTATTTTACGTCCGCGTCAGTCTGTTATCGTCGTGATTCCGTTATTTACCGTAATTTTTTTCGATTACAATTTCAGACGACGATGCGACCGTAATTTTAAATTTTATAGCCACTATCCCGTTAAAATTCCGCATTCCCCAAAGTTTTTATGTTTTTTTCTATCGAAAAGTTTTTTATGTCGGTATATAGGATTTAAAAAGAATCTTTGATATTTTTTTTAGTATTTTATAGTTTGTTGTTTTCGATTTATTAATTGATTAATTCGAAGTTAAATTTTCAAAATCTCAATATAATGATAATTAATTCGGATGGAATTTTATAAATTAAATATTAATGATTATATTAAATAAAAAATCCAATATCCTATTTTTTATTCCCGGGAAAAAATACATTGTGGGCCGATTGTGTGGTAATAAAATTAAAAGCTTTGATTGTACTTTTTTATTATGGGCAAATAAGTATCTAAATCATACTCTCTATCTCCTATAAATTTTGTTCAGTATTGACTTTTAAAAAGTAAAAAAAAAAATTAACTTTAACCACAATTATTTTAAATATTTGAATTAATTAAATTTTATAAAATATATATTTTTAACTTTTTGATATAATTTTTCATATTTTCACCAATAATACATTTAAAGTAATAAATAGTCAAAGTTTAAAAAGTTTGACTTAAAAAAGTCAATATTGGACACTTTCAGTGGGACGGAGGTAGTATCTTTTTTTAGATAGGTGTTTAAATTTTATTTTGGACCAAATATGTGCTTAACTTTTTTAACGTTACTCAAATAAGTACCCCGCCATTATTATCTGCTAATTTTTACTGTTAACTTTCGTTATCTGACACCTGTCAGCTTCTTAAATTTTGAAAACTATATTTAAAAATTAATAAAAATCAATAAAACACAATAACCCCAAATTTTACAAAATAGACCTAAAATTTGAAATCCCTAACACTCAAAAACCCAAATTTCAATTTGACTTGATTTCGTCGTCGATTGCCACACAGCTGCCCATCACATCCGTCGTCGGACCATCACAACCATTTTCCCCACCACCTCATCGCCAAAAAATCTACCAAAATCGTCAAATATTTCATTCGAATAATTCACGACGAACGGCGCATAACGAACGATGAACGGTGTGTGGGTCGTTTGGCGAGGAGAGGGCGCTTCATTCAATCGTCGGAAACTCGACCAACGCCGGTGGGAGTGGCCAGATTTAAGAGTTTAGGAATCGGAAACTATTTTGGGATTATTTGAAAATTTTAGGATATTTTAAAAGTTCTGATTTATTTATTTAAAAATAAATTTTAAAAAAATTCAATGTTGACACGTGTCATGTTTTTATTAGCTAACGAATTTTTTTAACGACTATTAACAGCAAGACACCTAAATACAAGTTTTAAAATATTAGACACCTATTTAATCTGAAAAATACTTTAAACACCTATCTAAAAAATTATAATTTTATCACTTATTTACCACTTAAATCTTTTATTATTCTTTTGTTTTTTTGTTCTCTTTTGGTGTGCGGGGAAATGAGGGCAAATGGTCAAGATTCATCATAAGTGCAAAGTTTTAGTGAATAATGACCCCACCGTTACGTCAGGGGTGATGCCATTTTATTATACAAAATAAATAGTTAAAATATAACATGCGATACAAAATAATGATGTAAGAGTCAGGGAAATGTCAAAATTCATGGTTTTATAAATTTGCATTTCAATTTCATAAATCCACTTCCACAGTCATTGAACAAAGAAAGCCCAAACGAAGAATCACTTAGTTTGCTGCTTTCAATTTGGTGGGTCATGTTAATATCAAAGCCCAACACAAATAAAGTCGGGTGTTTCGGCCAACGAGACATACGGGCTTCATAGTCGGGGCAGGATATATCCGATGAGAAATCGAGCAAAGCCCAAATACCCGGACTTACATCACATTTGTAACCCAACTATGAAGCCCAAATTATATTGTCACTACTTTCAAGAACCCACACTACATCGTTCGATACCATTATTAGTAGGGTGAGCAAAATTTGACTAAAAACCATCTTTTTAATTTTAAGTTATGTGTAAATTTTGAAAAACAGAAAAAAATAAATTTTATTATTTTATGATTAAGTTCTTAATTTCTTTTTTTCCTTCAATTTTTCGTTTATTTTGACCAAATTTGATAAAGTTGGGGAAGGAGTTTTGTTAGGTAATCCACAGGAGTTAACGGTTTAATTAATAATGTTCTAATTAGATTAAAAATCTTAATAAAAAATACTTTAAAATGTTCTTATATTTAAATTTTTTAAAAATAATTTTCTAAATTATCCACTAGAGTCCGACTAATCCTTTCGCATTCTTGGTAAAAATATTTAGACCTTGTTTGGCAACTAACGAATAGTTGTAACTAATAGTGGACTGCATTAGTTGATTTTATTAGTTGGTTGCATAAAATTGTTTGACAAAATTAACTGATAATTGTTTGATTATTTGAATAAACAAAATGACATATAAAGACATTATTATATTCGATATTTGTTTGAATAGTTTATTAGTTATTGATATTTGGTATCTATTAATATTAATTAGGTTATTAAAATTATTTTTTTAATATGTAAGCATATTTGAAGGATCTATATATTAATTTTTAGGCTTAAATAAAAAATAAGTGCCCAAACTATACCTATTTTGAACTTTAGGTGCATCAAGTATTTTTTTGGTAAAAATAGGTGCATAAAGTTTACATCGTTGCAATTTTAGGTGCCTAGTAGTTAACAACCGTTAAAAAATCTATTAACCAACCAATGTTTCATACGTGGCAATAATTTGATTTTTATTTAAATTTATTTAAAGAAAAAACCATTTTTTATTTTTCATAAAATTTTGAAATTCCCCGATTCTTATAAATAGTCCATAAATCCCTAAAATTTCTTAAACTCAAACCCCCAAATCGCCGCAGCTTTCGTCGTCGATCGCTGCCCCTAAGCACACCTCTTCAATCACTATTTCCCCCAAGTTATCGAAAATGACGAAAGGCGTGTTAGCTGAACGTTGAACGTCAAATGCGAAATTGACACTCATGTGTCACGTTGTTCGCCTTTTTTGACGATGTCGTGTTGGGGGGAAACATCGATTAGGTCTAGTGACTGAAAGGGTGTGCTCAGGGGCGGCGATCGACCATAGAAACGACGGTGATTTATGGTTTTGGGTTTGGGGTTGGTGATTTGTAGGGATTTAAGGGTTATTTTATAAAAATTGAAGAATTTCAGGATTGTTCGAAAAATTTAAATTTTTGAGTGAAAAGATGTTTTAAGTTTTAAATTTTAAAAAAAATAAAATAAACATGTCACATGTCATATTTTGATTGGTTAACGATTTTTTAACGGCAATTAACTACCATGCACCTAAAATTGTAACATTGAAAACTTTAGACTCCTATTTTTAGTAAAAATATTTTAGGCATCTAAAATTCAAAAGAAGTATTAGTTTGGGCACTTATTTTTTATTTAAGCTAAATTTTTATTTATATAATTGTCTTCTTAATACAATTTTATTAATTATTAAATTTAAATTATATTTGAAGCATATGTATTAGTCTCATATATATTTGAAGAAAATAATTATTTAAAAATGAAGACGACCAACTAAGAGTTAAATTTAGGTTGTTTACCAGACAAGCCTTAAACTTACACCATATTTAATAAAAAAATAAAGCATTAAACATGTCATTTGATTATAAATTTAATAACAAACATGTCACTTTATTACTAAAAGTTACAATTTAGTTATCCAATTAAAATTTTATTGCAAATAAGTTATTATGTCATTAAAATTAAATTATGGCATGATATGATAGAAGTTTAGTCATTAAAATTTATAGATTCTATCAGTTTAGTTCTAATTCAAAATTAATTTAATAAATTTAACCATTCATATTTAATTTTTTTTGACACTACACTCTTTGACCACTTGTTGCACTCCATAATAATGTCTATTAGTTCGATAATCGACAAATATAATAACTTAACAGACAAAATTACTTCACCATTTGACAGCTGATATATTAATGTAACATATTCGTTATGACCTTAACGTCGCTGCTAGTAGACCTAATCACCTTTTTAATGAAATTTTAAATATGATGTGTTAAATTTATTGAAATATTTTGATTTAAGATCAAATTAGTATAATGTAAATATTTTGAGACTAAAATTGATATACAAATCATCGGTTTCAATTTTAACAACATAATAACTTATTTGTAACAAAAATTTAAATGAATAATTAAACCGTAACTTTTAAAAAATTAATATTTTTTTAATATAGCCACTTATTTTTATTATAATAATAGAGGAGATCACAATAAATGCATTTACCTCTACTTTAACCCCCAAAGAACAAAACAAAACCTTACTCTGAAGCTAAAGGAAAGAACTAAGAAAAAAAGGCTTTATCTTTTTTTCTGGCATCTGCAAATCCATCAAGAAAATCCCAGGAAATCAAAAACCCAGAGTTGTCTGGACTTTGGGGCAAGAAAATCGTAAAAGGGATTTTCTTAATATTTTGGGTAAGAAAGAAAATCTCCAGGGAAATGCCAAGCGTTGCTTTGAAATTATACAGTGTATTCTTCAAGTTCGTCTTCAAACACCGTTTGCAGAACCTGATTCAATCCTATATCGATGAATCTTCCAGTCCGTACGGTGTAACGACCCGACCCGAAGAATCCGTTTCCGCCTCCAACCCTTCGTTCACCGATGGTGTCGCCACTAAAGACATCCACATCGATCCTTTCACCGCCCTTTCAATTCGGATCTTTCTCCCTGATTCCTCCCTTTCCCCTCCAGAACAACCCAATTCGAAACCCAAGCCCAGATCGTCCCAAAAAGATGACCCCAATTCCCAAAATCACCGCCGGAGTAGTTATGGCCCGCCGAATGTCGGATGCCCGATAAACGATTCGAGAAGAAGCAGTCTCGATGGGTTAAATTTAAGATCCGACAATAATGCTTATCGAGGTTATTCACCGTCACCTCAAAATTGTCGAAAATTACCGATAATGTTGCAGTTTCACGGTGGCGGTTGGGTGAGTGGGAGCAACGATTCGGTCGCTAACGATTATTTTTGTCGAAGGATCGCGAAACTGTGTGATGTTATAGTCGTTGCAGTCGGTTACAGGTTGGCGCCGGAGAATAAGTATCCGGCTGCATTTGAGGATGGGTTGAAGGTGTTGAACTGGTTAGCAAAGCAAGCGAATTTAGCTGAGTGTAGTAAATCGTTGGGGAATGGGGCGCGTGGGGCGGGATCAGAGCTCTCCAATGCTGAATTTCAGAGACATTTTGTGGATGCTTTCGGGGCTTCAATGGTTGAGCCATGGTTAGCAGCTCATGGAGATCCATCTAGGTTGTTATTCCTATATGAAGTTCTGAGCTTGACTGCATTTATTTTTGTTGCTGAAAGTAATAGGTTTAAAACAATTAGCTAACTGTAATTTGATCCTGGGCACGAATGCAATGCTGCAATCTTCGATTGTGTCTGTTGTTTTTGTTAGATTTGCTGCCATTGATGTGCATTGGTTGTTGTTGATTATGTTAAGAATATGGGCTAGAAAGTGCAATTAGATCAGGGAATTTTGACTTAAGCCTAAATTTGATCGTTGTTGGTAGATGCAATGTAGGTAACTTTTTTTTCCTTAACAGGTTTTGTGCTTGTAAAGATTATTCGCTAATGGCTGTAGATTCGATATGTGTTTTATTTAGTTGAGAAATGAGATGACTTAGGATTAGGAAGTGGATTTTGATTTGGGAAATGAGACATAAGCTTGAATTTGTGTAATTTGAATACTTTTGAATATGAGCAGTTGGAAAATAAATACAGTTCAGATATCTTTGGTCATGCTCTCATCTGAATTGTGTAATTGGATAATAAGTCTTTAAAATCCAAAGTCTCTCAAATCTGATTGCTGTTTCCGGTATCCAAGGCTTCCGAAGTTTTCATTTTGTGGTATACTCTATGGACTCAATCTCAGAACCTGAGATTTTAAGAAATGTTTCTGCTGATAGTCTTTTGTTTTTTGTGCGCTACAACCTCCTGTTTGTCGAACGCAATTCAATATTTCGATTTCATTTGCATTTCTTGTAATCTCAAGTTTTGCTATCATTTCTCCTCTTGGATTTGGTTGTCTAAGATAAAATGCCCTTGAGATATATACATTTTGTTCATGGTTGCCCTTGGTTTTAGCTTGTGTACCTATTTATAGTTTTCATTTGGGTTTGTGGCATGGAGGTTCCTTATTGACATCTTACTTGGTCAAGTATGAACCCGTCTTTTTCTATACTTTTTGAGGATACAAAATTTATTTTTTATTTTATGTTCTCCGGGTCTATTTCCTTGTTGTATTTAGATTTGAGTGGTTTAACCGAAGTATCAAAAAGATAATAATATAAGAATCTACTATTAGATTTTTTCCAGAGTTATATCTTCCATTTGTTTAGGTGACCTTTATTACTAGATGGGACTTCTGCCAGGCTTTCATGTTTGTTATCCTCTCATACCATTCATGCATTGACACGTAGATTCATATTTACATTGTGTCATGTAGCGTCTTACAATTCACATGTTATGATCAAAGGCCTTTGAGACAGTATGTAGCTAGAGTTTTAGTCAGTGTTTAATGTCCAGTTGATAATTGATTGTATCATGTTCGTTGTTGTATCTTAAGTACGGTTATCAATCTTCTGGACTATAATCTCCGTACTAGTTCCAAGTTTGATCTCTCCCGACATTTGGGTGGAATTAAATGTTGGCAAATCATGTTTAATTGTTATTCTGTAAAATTTCTGGTTCTTAGTACTTTACTCTTTATATATGTGTATATATATCTTCTATTTTGCCTAATGTTTTATTGTGATGTCCTTTAAACAGATGTGTTCTACTTGGAGTGAGTTGTGGAGCAAATATTGCAGATTATGTGGCTCGCAAAGCTGTTGAGGCAGGCAAGCTTCTGGATCCTATCAAGGTTGTAGCACAGGTTCTAATGTACCCATTCTTCGTCGGGAATGTTCCCACACACTCGGAAATAAAGTTGGCAAACTCGTACTTTTATGACAAGGCTATGTGCCTACTTGCATGGAAACTCTTTCTTCCCAAGGAAGAGTTCAGCCTGGACCACCCGGCCGCTAATCCGCTGATTCCAGACAGGGGCCCACCTCTGAAACTTATGCCCCCAACACTGACGGTTGTAGCAGAGCATGACTGGATGAGAGACCGGGCGATTGCTTACTCAGAGGCGCTTCGGAAGGTAAACGTTGATGCACCTGTTCTTGAGTACAAGGATGCAGTTCATGAATTTGCAACCCTTGACATGCTTCTAAAGACTCCTCAGGCCGAGGCATGTGCTGAGGACATTGCCATCTGGGCTAAGAAATACATCTCATTGCGAGGTCACGAGTTCTCATATTAAGAGGGGGGTTTAAAATGTAGAAAAGAAAGAAAAAAAAAGATTACGAGGCGAATCATCATCCACCAGCATCCTTTTCTGTTTATTCGGTTTTGAGAAAGAGAATGATACGAGGATGCCGTACAGAGGATTCGAACAATGTATTGCATTTGTTCATTCTTGGTAATCCGATCATCGGCCTCAGTTTCCAGGTTTATCCTATGCCCTGTTCTGTTCTCTTTTGTAAGATAAAAAAACTTATCTGATGGTAGATTAGTGTGCTAGTGAGTTGAGTTGAGTTGAGATTACTTTCTTTTGAGTGCACACCACATTGAGACGTTGTCAATAACATATAATATAATATATATATATATTGTATTTTTTTCACGTGAATTAAATGTACCATTTATAGCGAATTCAGTTGGATTTATTTAACGTAACACACTTCTATTTACAGTGTAGCGGTGACAACCGTCACGCTTAGCCATATGGATATGGATCTTAACTGTATTACAATTTGTAATTGTTTTACTAAGACATAATTGTAAACAAATTATTGGATAAACTATATGTTTAGTCACTTAATTTTTAGTGTGTTTTGTCTTAGTCACTCATTTATAAATTTTAATTTTATCATTAAACTTTTGAATTTTACACTTTTAGATCACTGAACGTTAAATTTCTGTTTAATTTTTTAGCACCGTTCACAATAAGTCTAATATTCATTTTGATAAAAAAAATACAATAATAATGTTTTTTAAAATGATTAAGTAAAGGTTTAACATTTTCAAATATTTTAATTAAGGATCTAATATTTTTTAATCTACTCAAATCATCATTGATTTGATTAATTGTGATGTTATGATATTGTTTTGGGCATAATGATAAATCTACTTTTGTCACTTTGGTCTTTTTTTCTTGGACCATTAAGTTTAAAATTGAATCAAATTATTGTTTTCTTCTTGATTATTAATATTTTAACGAATAAACCATCCCAGAAATTACATCATTTCCCGCATCTACCCAAACCAGAGGATTCCTTGTTTCGCCAACAGATCAGCTGTCGCTCTTGGAATTCAGAACATTCTTCAATAACAGATTTAAACGCGGCAGGGACAATAGCTGGATTCTCCATCCAGTTCACCAACAAGCTGCAATCGCCTTCAATAATTAATTTGAAAGATTAATATTTCTTTTTTTTAACAAAAAAAATCATATTTCTAATTTCTTATAATTAAACTTAAACAAATACTAATAATTCAAACTAAACCAACTTAGAGAAGAATTTATCAGGCCGGCCCTTTCACGAAAATTTAATATATTCCAAGGCACTGTCAATAAAAATAAAAGAATGAAGGCATAAATTATTTATCCAAAACTTATAGATAACAAAGCAGTGACGATCAATTAAGCAGGCATTGGTCTACACTTTGTTAATAATAGTCAAAATATACACCCAACTAATGTTTTATTTATTTTAAAAAAAATGATTTTTGAGTATAAGTTGTTTAGCTTTCTGACTTATTAGGCTGTAAATAAAAATATTAGTGAATTAAACATGTTTTAAATTTTAAAGGTTAAAATCACCTAAACATTGGGGTTTCGGTTGGTGATGTCTGCTTTACTTTCTCCACTGCTCTTCCTGCATCCGACAGATTATATGAGGTCAGGTTCTATAACTGACTTATGTAAAATATGCATAAATTGTAAATTTAATCTTTATATTTTAATATAATTAATTTTTAGTATTTTATTTTTTTCAGTTTTAAAATTTTAATCTTGATCCAAGCAGTACAAGGACTGATAGAAAATTTTGGCTTAACATATTTAACCTCTACCATTTGAGTCATGGCCCGAATTTTCTATATATAAGGACCAACTCTGCAACTTACTCATTATGCAAGACTAAGTTTTATGATTATTTATTCTTTGTTCAAACAAAGTTGTTGAAATCGTTTTTAGGCCTGGAAATAAGCGTTTTTTTAACGGGAGCCGTCATCAATTACTTTGGATTAGGTACGATCGAACACCTATTAAATCACCTGTTTAAGAAGCTTTTAGAAAATTATCTTTAAAAAAGATACTTTTGGAGGTATATGTTTAAAACCATAGTAAAGGTTGAGTTCGATAGTCGGTTACGTGTGAGGAAAATTGCAAACTTTTGTATGGATGCAAAACTTGTACATTTTTTTTAAAAACAACGTGTTGTCTTGTTTTTTTTTTACAAAGCTACGAACCTAAACTTAGATTTAAAATGTGATCCTTTGTATGTATGCAAATCTTGAAAAGGATGTCTCTCTGTCGTGAGTAATTATGAAGGTCACAATCCAATAAATTTGAATATTATCACGTTTAGTTAACACAACAAGGTAACATTGTCTAGTTTTATAGATACGAGAGTGAATTTGCGAAAGATGTCCTTCTGTTACGAATAATTACAATTGTCACAATCTAATAAGTTTGGTCACTTTCTCGTCAATTATCGCAACGAAATAACATTACTTTATTTTCAAAATATGAGATTAACTTATGAAGGATGTCATTTATGTCACGAATGATTATAAAAGTCACAATCTAGTAAATTTAAACAGAAACGACAAATTGTCTTAAAAATTTAAAACATTAAAGACTTTGTCGACATGTGTGTTTAATATAACTGAAATGAAAAAAAAAAACATGTAAGCAACCATAATAATAAGTAATAATTAAAATTAACAAATAAATCAACAAACATGCTAAGAGATGAAATTGTTAAAAACAGAACCTGAAAGGGTCAAAATATCCAGGATATCATATAAAAAGACTAAATTAAACAACATGCAAATGTTGAGGTGTTGAAAATTAAGTAACCCATAAAATGTAAAAAGGCAAGGTCGTAGGCATAGGCGTCCCGTCAAGTTGGATCCGGGTTGAATAACCTGTGCGGATCAGCCCTTTGGAACCAAAATTATGTTGTTTTGGTATTAGTAGTTTCTTTAATATTTTTATAGTTAAAACAGATTCGAATTTTCTTGAGGAAATTTTACATATACACTGTGATAAGCTTTCTTACGCAATGGATGATATACGGAGACGGACGCAGGATTTTATATTAAAGAGTGAACCTAAAAAAAATTAGAGGCGAATTTATAAAATTTTAAGAGGGAGAAAATAAAATTTCAATAAAAAATACAAAAAAATTAAAATTATATACAAATTTTAAAATTTTAAGGCAAACCACCGATAGCCGCTCGGTCCATCCCTAATGATATGTGTTATATGATTATTTAGTCAATCTGTCACTGTACTTTGTTACGCTGTCAATTCATTCCCTTTCGTATGACATATCAACAATTCGTTTTTCCTTTACCCATTTTACTTTTGATGAGCTTTGCTTTGCCAATTAGATTGACCCTCTTTTTCTTGGTGAAGAAGTTACCGAGAAACTGCTACGACCGAACATACGTAAGAGATCCTTCTACGTATGTATTCCCAACGAAATGACGAAACTCACCTTCCATACGAATTTATGCACACAACACTTGCGATACTTACAGTAGAAATCAGTGTATGCAAATACGATGTTTAGTACGTATATGTATATGTACAAATAAATGAAATACGAGTATTTAGAAAAGAGAAAAAGTAAACCTTGGAATCATTCATAACGAGATATGTGACAAACAGACAATACAAAGAAGTTTATACAGTTCCACTGTTATGATATCAAATCACAGAAATTTAACTATATAAAACATCACTTTCTTGATGAATTGAGTACAGTTTCAAAACCTAAACACAAACCTTAATCATCAATCTGAATCACTTTGTGTTCTTTGCTTGTGAAATTTCGAAAGAAAATTCATTTTCTTGTTCAAGAGGAATCAAGTTATCATCCCAGGAGAGAAATGAATCCACACAATCGAGCCATTGCTTTAAAGAGTCTTCTTCTTCAGTAAATGTCGTTTCGGCCATTGATGGATTATTCGATTCTTCCATCGAAAACGAAGATGTGTTCGAGTAGTCAAAATCGAAGCTTCGGCACAACATTTCGTAGTCGTTCAATACATAATTTGTTTCGTCCAAAGTCACTTGACTTTCTTCAAGAACATCCTGCGACTTTGTGACTGAGCTTTCTCCTTGTTTTTTATTACCACCGGCTTTCTCGACAGGTTTGTGTGTCACGGGGTCTAAACCAAGAAGCTTCAGCTTCTTCTTGATTTTAGTATTCCAATTGTTCTTGATCTCGTTGTCCGTTCGACCGGGAAAATGCAAAGCAATCTTAGACCATCTGGGAAAGAATCTGAAATTAAAATCTCCGAAATCTCTTCTTATATGTTCATGAACTCAATAACGGTTTTACCTGTTTCCGAGACGCGAATGAAGCAGAATAATCTGTTCTTCTTCGGATTCCGTAAAAGACCCTCTCTTAAGATCTGGTCTTAGATAATTAATCCATCTTAATCTGCAACTTTTCCCGCATCTTAAGAGGCCTGCATCAGACCATAAAAACACAACATTTTCAGCCAAAAAATAAAAAACATAACCCCAAGCACATGCACTTGATATGCAAGAATAAAAACATTACCGGCAAGCTTGGGAACATTTCGCCAGCAAGGAATAGTACCATTGTTGAATATAAAGTTGATCAGCTTATGATCTTCTTCGATCGTCCATGGACCTCGTTTTAATCCAACTTTATCACAGCAAGGTTTTCGTCCCATTTTGAAACAAACAAAAAAAACAACAACTAGAAATCTAGAAAGGGTGTTTAGATGCTAAGCCAACTGATGTTGTTGAATAAAAGACAATTCTAGATGATGTTTGAGACAATGGAAATGGTCCTCCATATATATATATATGTGTGTGTGTGTGTGTAACTAAACGTGGGTAGTTTTCGTTGACAAATTTTATTCGTGCAACTAGGCTTTCTTCTCATTGGTTTTCGATTAATTTATACTAAACCAAAGACAGTTTTAGAACAGTTTCTGGGATTTTGTTTTCTGGTCACTTTGTGATGCTGGAGAGATTCCTTCACCGGGTATCCAAAGTGCCCTCAAATTCCAACTGTGGATTTATTTGAGTTTTATAAACTTTTTATCTTCTTGCCCCTACTCTTTAATTCATCCCTTGCTGTCATTTAGTCATTAAATTTTAAAAAATTATTACAATGTAATCACTTAGCTTTTGAAATGTTCATATTTTGATCACTCAATTGTTAAATAGTTATGACATGATAGATGGAACCAAAACGTGTTTTTAGGAAAACCAAATTAACACCAAAGATTGGTTTTGGATCCCTATAAAACCTTTTTTCATTTTTTCATTTCCCCTCTTTTCTTATTTCTTCTTTTTCTTAAATAATTAGGGGTTTAGAACTTAGTTTTTACAATCAAAATTTAGAGTTTAAGGTTTAGGGGTTGTGGTTAGGATTTAAGGTGCTAAAGTTAGGGATTTAGATTGTAACATTGAATCTCAAATTCGAACTCTAAATCATAAATTTTAAAACCCTAAAATAACTCTCTAACCTCTGAATTTAACTTGTGAAAACTTTTTTTCTACAACAGTCTATCAGATAACTACTTTGGTTTGAATTCAATGCAGCCATATCTTCATGAATCTTCAACACCCTCCTAGGATGGTGTCTTAAAAACATATGTCCTAGGATTCTGCTGAAAAGAGTTTTGCTTGGAATTTTATCAGTGAAACTTGACTTGGTTCTTTTTTGTTATGAATGTTGTTTATGCCAACTATGTAGACACAATTTCCTTCCTTTATCAATGATTTCCTGTTTTGAGTGTGAAGATTTTTTCAAATTTTTTTATGAAGCAGAAGAAATTAATATATGCTTAAACACTTTTTAAATTTTTTTGGGTCTAGTAGTTGTGAGAGGTGATGATTGAAATCTGAATCGACGTCTACGTGGCTCAAAAATTAATAAAAAAAATAAGTAAACATAGAGTCAAAACAATTTAGAGAGATAAAAGTTGAGTGACCAAAAAAAAATTTACTCTCCAAAGTTTAGTGGTAAAATTTTAAAAAATAGATATTAATAATCAAAATTAAGTGATGAAATTTATAATTTATCATTTTACTTAATATAATTATCTCGACATTTATCTCTCTGCTTAATAAAAAAATTGTATAATTTAGATTGCAACAACAAACTTTATTATCCACTTAAATATTTTTATTACAGTATAAAAATTAAAACCAAATAATGTCAAATCAAACTATCAAAGGGATTAAATCACAAATTCTAACACAATTGAAGGAATATAACCAAACTAGACAAAAAGAAGTCTAAGAAAAACAGCTAATAATACTCTTATTCAAGATAGTTTTAGTTGGTAATGAGAATGGTTAACTTAGCAGACAGCAGTCAAAGTTCATACAAACTTTGGGTTGGAAAACAACAGAACTGAAATAAAAACTAAACTCACTCGTGTTTCTCGTTCTCATTTGTTTTTGTTTTTGTTTTTAAATCAAATTAATGGTGTTTTTCTGAAGCAATCATGTCCTGTATTTCCTGTCATTTTATCTTTAATTAAAATAAATTTCCATTATTTTTTATGGTTAAACCATTTTTGAATTCTAACTAATCAAAATTTTAGATAAAATTTATCGAAATCATTTTTAAGTTTGAAAAATATTTGATTTAAAAATAAGCGTATTTTAGATCAAGTTGAGATTAACGATTACTTGTGGCCAGAAAAAAAAAAAAGCTTAACAATTGTTAGATTATTCTACACTTGAAAACCAATGATTCTGATGGCTTTTTTTTCACAATAAACTTTTATATTTAAATAAGGCTTAAACAAAAAAAACCTTAACTATGCCTTTTTTTGCTTTTGGCCCTTAAACTATGATTTGGCAAAATAAGTTCTTAAACTATCATTTTTGCACTTTAAGCCCCTAAACTATGATTTTAGCAAAATAAGCCATTAAACTATCATTTTTGGCCACTTTAAGTCCATGGTTACAAAAATATCATTTTATAGGCTTTTCTAACATATATAAATATTTATGTTCTTTTTAAATTTTAAAATATCATATATTAAAATAAGCCCCTAAACTATCATTTCTGATCATTTTAAGTCCGATAGTTATTTAAGTCAAAAAAATTATTTCGACTAATAAGATGTTGACACATCACAAATATTTTTTGACCAATTAATAATTTTGGGTAGGGGTGTTCTAAAATACCCGACCCGATTACCCGAACATAAATAACCGGGTATTTACCCGAATTTTTTTTACCCGGGTCGGATACCTGGCCTGTCACTTCTCGAGTCGGGCCCGGGTCACAAAATTAAGAATTTTCGGGTATATTTAATAAATACTTATTCTTATATTAAACTAATAAATACATATTTTTATATTAAACTAATAAAATATTTTATATATAAAAAATATATATTTTTATATTCGGGTACCCGAATACCCGAATTTTCAGGTACCCGTCGGTACATTGGCCGCATTTTCTACTACCCGAAGATCCGGGTATCCGGTACTTCAGGTACCCGAATACTCGGGTACCCGAATTTGAACACCCCTAGTTTTGGGGACTAAAAGAAGAAAAATAATATAGTTTAAGTACTTATTTTGACCAAAAAATAGTTTAGGGACTTAAAGTGACAAAAAATGATAGTTTAAGGGCCTATTATGCCCAAAAATAATAGTTTAAGGGCCTATTTTGCCCAAATCATAATTTAAGGGCCAAAAAACATAAAAAATACATAGTTTGAGGGTTATTTTTTGGTTTAAGCCTTTAAATAACGGATGTCATGATTTAAAGTCAAGAAGGCAAAACGTCTCGAAATTTTTTTTAAGAGACAACTCGATACAAAAGCATCATTTTAATACCATAAAATTGGATGGTCTATTTTCTTTTATCAGTACTTAAACATATACGATTTTATAATTTTCTCCCCTTATTTGTTGTACAAAGCATTTTCTACATTTTTTTATTTTATGAGTTTTTCCTTCTTTTGATTCAGAGTAATACAAGTGAGTTTCATCTCTTATATTTGGGTGTACTAATTCAAGAGTTTTGTGCAAATCTTGAGAGGCAACGTTTATTTATTTTTATTACATCAATCATGACAAAACAATGATTTTTACCGCGACAAAATAAATTTGTTTTGTTCTCGTCAATTTATGTTTATACTCATTAATATCTTTCTATTTTACAATAAGTTTTCCCAACTAACTCGAGTGAAACGTTTACGACATATTATTATTAAAAAAATTTACTCAACTTGTCAAACTGAGATGGAAATTTGATGGCATTTCATCAATTACTTTTGTTTGTGAGACAAGAAATGTTCTTGACATTGAGTTTAACTTTTGCGAAACGACAATAATTAACAGTTTTATTGTTTGGTACAAATAAAATAAAATAATTTGCAAAATGACAAAATAATTTGGTCAATAGAGAAAAACATTTTAAAATAATAATAAATATCTCTATCTTGATTAGGGAAGTTTGAAATTAATTTGGAATCGAGTTAATAAAAATACTACTATTCTTTCCAACTAACTTAACATTATGTCATTAGCATAGGTGTAAATTTGAAAGTGATATTTTTTATTAAAAAAAAGAAAATGCTAAGTTTACAATATATATATATAAATTTTAAAAAAATTAAAAAATCTCACTTGTATTAGTAGTAATAGTATTGTATGCCCCAATTGAATTGGAAATATCGCTTTAATGGGTTTTTATAATATATGATCTAAATTAATTAATTATTAGATTGCATACTTGTGGCAATACCAAAAAAACTTGATAAAAGTGGTATATTAAATTAAAATAATAAATAAATAATCATTAGCTCGTAATTAAGCCGACCTTATCTTGATTATATTATTTTTAATATTTTATTAATTAAGAGAGATAGGGTATTCCCTCCAACTCTTTTGTCTTGGTTCAAATCAGCAGCCCTCCACCAGTCATTATTCCATCAAAAACAAACAAATTGTCACAAGAATTTTGGGTTATCAAGCTAAAAGGACTCATTAATCGACTTCTTTTATTTATTTTGTATTTTTGTATAAATTATTTTCTGGTAAAAGTATTATGTACCAATCATGTTATTTCGACCATGACACGTGTAAATGTGTAACATGTGATCAAGAATACATAGATTAAATTTTAATCTCCATATCCTTATTTATTTTTCTTGATAGTATGCATGTACGTTTTACAGTTTATATTCAGGGTGCGAGACTATCGCTCTCAATAATGTTGTCTCTAATATTTAAACTCGTATCTTCTCCTTGAAAATGAAATGTGTCTTACTAATGTACCCAACAATTGTTGGTTTCATATCCTTATTTATTTATTTATTTTGTTTTAATTATGTTATCTCAACTAGTACAAATGTAATATCTGATTGATGAGAAATTATTAGACGGACTCGACTCACCACGTCATATGTGATCCCAGCTAATAAGGTCCATCCATGTAAAAAAAAAAGCTTCTAAATAATTAGTCATTCTTTTTTACATGTAGCAAAGGGGTGAAAATTTACCTTAGGTAAAAGTGACATGGATGAATCTTATTGACTGAAACCACAAATGATGTGGTGAGCTTGGTCTATTTAGTAATTTTTTCTTGATTGAAAGTGTATATACAATAATATACTTAAAAAATAAGAAATATTTAATGCAAGCATGCAGTCCTTGTGGTGTGAGATTTTTATTTTATTTATAAAATAAATAAAAATATCTGTAACTTCATTTACTTTATATTTTCTTCGCATAAGCTTTTCGAAGACTCAAACGTGTATAAATTTTAATCAATTAATTTTATAAAATAAATATATAAATTTTATCCTCAACACGTCCATTATATTTTCAACTATTAATATTGAGGTGACAACATCCCTGACAATAATATGCTTTAAAAATTTTAAAATACAAACAAAACATTTGAAAAATTGAAAAAAGAAAACAATAATATCCGGTGCCAAAGCTTTCTCATATTATTCCTCCTTTTTCTTAGGTTTTAGGTTCTAAAACCTAGCAAAAACATTCATTCCCCCATCTCTCTTATGTTTTGTGCTTAATTCTCAGCATGAACAGTCCATTTTTTGTTTAATTTAAAAAAACATATATATTTTGAAAAATCAAAAAAATAAATACAAATCATTTAAAAATTATAAAAAACATATATTTTAAAAAATAATTTAGTTTATCATTGAAGTTAAAGTATATATGAAACATCACACAAGTTGTCGTACCAACGGCTTTTGTATTGTTTTGGGTGCTCTCATAACTGTTTTGCTGGTTGTATGTTTGTATTAGTTGTCGAACTTGATAACATTGTCATCGTACACTTTTTTTTATTTCATTTAGGATTTAAAGAATTTTTTTAATGAAGCCAATGTTAATGTTTTTTTTTCATTCAATAAATCTATTATGAGTTTCAAAAAAATAGGCTTTATTGGAGTAGTTACTAGTTAGACCAGTTATACAGAAATATAGGGATTGGATCAGTTTTTATGTATTAGAAATTTTGAAAAATCCGATTAAACCATCAAAACCAAATAAAGTGATTGGATTTTATGTCAAAATCGAATTAAAATTCTTTTTAACCGAACAAAAATAACCGAATGAATCAATTTATATAGAGTAATTTATAAAATACAAATATCATTGTGAAATTAAACATTTATATGCAATTAACTAAATGGTTGCATTGAGTTATTTCATATTTGAGTATTTAATTTGATATTTAAATTAAAGTAATTAAATATATACATACAATTTATTATTTGAAAAAGGCTTAACCGATTTTCAGGTCCTCCATCCGCACACTAGACTTGTTCAATGTTCATAGCTAGTTAAAGGCTTATGCCTTCTTTCCATTAAAAAAACTTAACCGATTTACTTGGTTTGGATTTTCAAATCGGAAAATCGAGCCAAATTAACCTTTGAAATCGAATATATCAACTGAATAAATTTAAAAAAATCAATTAAATCGATTTGTTTAATTCAGTTAATCGTATTTAACAGGCTCTTTACTAACTCTTAAATAAACAAATCTAGTCTTGAACATCTTTCGTGTTGATTTAGAATTGCTCAAAAATTTCTATTGATCATGTACTATGTATAATGTGTAAATTCATAATTTAAGTATAGTATAGGAAATTATGACAAAATTTGTCTTATAAAAATTTATTTTTATTTTTTTAATTGTCTGAAGTGATTGCAAAATATTATTTATTTTACTTTTTAGGTTAAAAACTTTCTCTCTCAATCGCAATTTTGTTTTTGCTTGACTGGCGGCGATATCAATCTTGATACTGGTTGTTGACAACTGATAATCCTCTATTTTCTTTTATTTTATCATAGCTCATATTTGTTTTTCCTTTCTTGTTTTTATTAAAAATAATTTTGCCTTTTGTGACATGCTTTTTCTTACACTTGACACGTTTTCTTCTTTTTTTTCGGTTGTTTGATTGTTCTTTTTGCGAGTGAGTATATTATCTCGACTTATGAAGATGACGCTTATTTGGTTATGTTGTTGATCTTTCCTGCTTTGGACCATCGAGATGGATTTAGATACGTGCTCACAATCATCGTTTCTTATTCGCAATTTAGTAGTGGCATTGACTGTTTTGTCAACGTGCCTAATCGTTATATGCATCTTTATGTTAGTATTTATGGTTTTATAATTCATCATCGACTAATGGTGTAGTTCGTATCTCTCTTATTCGATTTTTTTTTGTTGAATTTTTAATCTTTTCCTTGTATGACCATTTTATGATATTAGGTGACTACTTTTTATTTCAATGGTTATAGGAAATTGTTAAATGTACTTTTAAAAGTTTTTTTATTAATTTATTAGGGTGAAGTTGACTTGTTATAAATATTTATAGGAAAATTATTTTCACTATGATCCTTAACCATCCACAGGATTTTATTTTATTTTTTATATGATTGATAGACTAGGATTAAACATAATATATTTGATATATATGTCTAAAATTTTATTAGATTTGAAAATTTATATTTTATTTATATGTACATAATCAAACATGACAAATGAAATACATGCACATTGATTACCATATCCAACAACTTATCGTAGCAATATGAATAAAGTACATATTGTGGTCCAAATAATTTGGTCTAAGATACTTTATACAATTATTCCTATCAAGGCAAAATTTATAATCCATCTCCTTATTAATTTATGTAATTTACAAACTTAACCCTAAACATGATTTTTGTCGAGCTTTTCTATAAGTAGAGAGAGGTTTACATTCTAAAGTATGTCAAGATTTAAACCCACACAAGATGATACAATATGAGTATCATTGATCATTAGATCAATTAATGGATCTCGTCGTTTTTTTAAATACACCGATCTTTTTACTTTTCTACTAGCCATGTATATATGAGTAACGTTTTTTTTATAGATACGATGTGTACAAAAATACACAATCCTTTATATTTATTATCTAAAAAATAAATTTTTCCTCCATTTAAGTTTAGGGGGTTTTTAACGAGACCCACAACGTTGGTCTAGGTTTGTATGATTTTTTTCATCTATTAAAATCATACGTTGTCGAGCAAAAAAATCTAAGTTCTAATCATAAATCATAAATTTTAATGTATTAAACTTTAAATTCTAAGCTAAAATTTAACCCTTAAAATAGAGAGGGTTGTGTAGTCTAAAGACTACACGACATGTGTATTGAGTAATTTTTCATGTATGTATATATGTAAAATATTTGATGCACTCTCAATGCAGGGTCGTCCCTGGGCATGGGCAATAGGGGCGCCTGCCCAAGGATTATTTTTTTAATCTTTATTATTAAGGTCTAATATTTTTAATATTTATTATTAAGGGTCCAATTTTTTAAATACTTGTTATAAGAGGTCTACTCTTAAAATTTAATTTTTTCTCAATACTTCTTATTAGCGTCTATTTTTTTCAATACTTGTTATTAGAGGCTCATTTTTCAATACTTGTTATTAGAGGCCTACTTTTAAAATTCAATTTTTTTAATATTTGTTACTAGGGGCCTATTTTTTCTAATATTTGTTATTAGAGTCAACTCTTAAATTTTATTTTTTTTTCCAATGCTTGTTATTACGGATCCAATTTTTTCAATACTTGTTATTTGGGTCCATTTTTTCAATATTTGTTATTATATGCACACTCTTAAAATTCAATTTTTCCAATACTTGACCCAATTTTTTCAATACTTGTTATTAGATGTTCAGTTTCCCGATATTTGTGGGTTTGGGATAATAGATCCACCATAACATTAAACCTTACCCTATAAACCCTAAAACACTAAACCATAAATCTTGAACCCTAAAGCCATAAACTTATTAGCAATGATAATGCATGGATTTGGGATTTAGAGTTTAGGTTTTTGGTGAATTTTGGGGTTATAAATTTTGAAAATTTTAGATTTTAAAAAAAAATAGTTTTTTAGTTTTTATAATAATATATTATTTGTTTATATATTTTAATATTATTTGTTTATAAATAAAATTTTAGAGTTTAAGGTTTATAGTTTATGGTTAGGGTTTATGAGTTTTGGTGGATTTTGGGGCTTTTTGTAAAATTTGGGGAGTTTTTAAAAATTATTTTTTAGTTTTTATAATAATATATTATTTATTTATATATTTAATATTATTTATAATATAAAAAGATTTATTTATATATAAATATTTTATTTATTATTAATATATTAATATTATTTATTTGATAAAATAAATTAAATTGATCTCAACTGCAATTTGACATATGTATTATTGTGTTAGAAATAAAATAAAGATGTTAAGTTAGTTTAGTGGTAAAGATGTTGCTTTTGATTTTGGAGGTTTTAGGTTTAAATCTCATTGAGTGTCATATTTTTTCACATTTTTGTCCAATAAAACGACATCGTTTGGGGCCATTTAATATCAAAATAACAGCACCAACCGATATCGTTTTGGTCTAGCATACAAGTCATCACGTCGTGCGCTATGTCATCGTCTTGTTAAGGAGTTAACGGCGCGGGAGCATAAACAAATCAAAAAATAAAATTTAGCATTAAAATTAGATCAATTAAAAGGTTGATGACAAAAACGAATCAATGCATATAATTTGGTGGTATTTGACTAGCTTATCCTAAATATTAACTCATATAAATAATGCCTAAAAGTAGAAGGGAGAAGAAGAAAAATAATGACAAATCAAGCCCAACATTAAGCCTAAAATAATGAAAATAATGGGCCAAAATTGTCCAACAAAAGCAAGGATCAGATCCATCAATGTATTTTTCCCCATCTCTAGAGAAAAACGAGTCACTTCGAACAAACCGAATGTTAGGTCAGTTCAGCTCAGCTATGGTGATGCAGAGAGCAATTCAAAGGATCCATACTCTCGTGGATGCCCCATGCCTCAAAAGCTTCTCCCTTAACGCGCCCAAAAGTGTATATCTTTTCCTATTGATTTTATTCTATTTTCTTTTGGTTTTTAATTTAGGTATATAATCTTACCCAGACAAGTTTTTTTGAGTACCCATTTGGGTGATTAGGAAAATTGCTAAAGAAAGCTATAGATTAGTTTACTTGTCGAATTATTTAATTTCTTTTGTGCCAATTTATGCTATATTTTCTTTAGAATGTTGAGTTTATACACACACGTATCAAAAAGGAACTTGGAAATGGAATGATGTAACTCCATTTATGTTGCAGTCACTGTTGATTGTTTTGTTGTTCATTTTTCTTGAAATATCTGGGTCTGACATTTCTCTCACATTTTTGGATATGTTTGAGAACTTCAAAATACATGGAAAACATAGAAAATAAACACGAATTCGATATTCACGCTCTAGTTCGAGTAACATGGGTTGATTGACCATGTGGAATCTTTGCATCCAAACTTTGTTTATCAGCTTTATAGATTTTATATCTATGGTCGTAGTCGTACTGAAATTCTCATATGTCGTGTTGAAAAATGAATTCAGGTAGATGTGGAATATGCAAATGGCATCAAGTTTAGCTTGTCGGCGGAGTTTTTGCGAGTTTATAGCCCTGCTGCTGATGGCAAGATTCGATCAATCGGCGGTGAAAAGGTATATATTTTGCTCTGTCTTCGAGCATTAAATAATATCTAATTTGAGATGTTATCTCTCTTTTAGATGAACAAGTTTCGATTGTAATTGCTTGAGGTTCCTTTCTCAGGTTATATCTGGGCGACGCTATGTCGGGATAATGTCTGTCGAACCTGTAGGAAACTATGGGGTAAGGTAGCGTCTCTAAGTTATTCTTTTGATCATCTTACTTGACAGAGTCTAGGTGTGGTTGGATTGAAAGTGTTTTCCCTTGCTTATTGATACTTGTGTTATTTCCGGGTGGATGGTCCAGGTTGGTTTTCGATGATTTGCATAAAACCGGGATATATTCGTGGGAATACTTCTATAATCTTGGCAGCAACAAGTTTACCCTCATGAGAAATTATATCAAATCATTGAAGAAGCATGGACTCAGCCGGGATCCATCTAAAAGGAAGTCATCGAAAGACCTCTGATTACCCGAGTTAGTCCCTCTAGAACACTGACTTAATCTTAGTCTTATCATGATCTTTGTGTTGCTCGGTTTTGTCGGAGGCTCAAATAATGCAAGTATTCTTTTGATCTCGATATTACTCTTGCTTCCCCTTTCTTGTGGACTAAGAAAATGTGATATTCAGGCCTAGTTTTTTTCAACTTGATTGTTCTTCTTCATATGTTTAATGAAAAGAGAAACTGTTCTGATACATGTTCCCATTAAATTGTCTGGATCTGAATACTAATAAAGGATACCAGGTTAGAATCTGATGTTGTCTGTAAATACTATGGTCGGATGTTCGAATCCGATGTTCAAGTCCCCAAGTTCGAACCCGACTAACACGATCCATTCGAATTTGTGTCTCGGTTTTAACCATAGTACCGTCCTCTATCGTACTTCTCTTGTTTTGGGTTTGAATTTTAACATTTTCAGTTCGATATTCTCGTATCCCTAAACTAGGATTTTCGTAAAACATTTATAATGTCTATTTTTATACTCAAATTACCATCTCTGTGGTATATAAACACAGGTAGTGAGGCATTTGTTTTAGATGATAAAAAACACAAAATCGTTGATGAAAAATATTTATAGCAAATAATTATTTTGAATTATTACTATTTTAAGAATTTAGTTCTCGGATATTTTTTTCTCGATTAATCATTCTAGTAAATTTTTTTTCCGAATTTGAGAAGTCAATTTGATTTATTCAATCACGAATTAATTTAATTTATCATAAATTCAATAATTTTAAATTCAAACCAATCTATTGTTTTAAGTTTGATCCTATATATTTGAAGAAATTAAAATCAACAAATATCAAATCCATTTCGATATGATTTAATTCAATTGCCATCATTTTTGCAACACTATTGGGCTCTATTCTTTGATGCTTTTGAAAAGGATACCAAAATCAATACGGTAATTTTTCATGTTAAAAGTGCTTTTCAACTTAGTTTGGAAAATACTTTTTAAAAGTTAAACTTTATAATTTTTTAATTTTTTTAAAAATACTTTTAAGTAAAATTACTTATTTATTCTTGTTTATATTGCTATTTTTTTATATTTTCAAAAAGAATGTCTAAAATAAACATTTTATCTACTTAAAATCATTTTTTGACAATAATATCAAACACTCTTATTTTAAACTAAACAATCTAAAAATATTTTTTAAAATCACTTTTTCACCGTACTTTTCAAAAGCAATGTCAAAAACGACCTCGAACACCACACTTAGAAAAAAACACTTGGCAATATCAAAAGCTCAAAAAATAAACACAAACGTCATTGAACTCGATAGGATTAAAGATAAACAAGTAATTTAAATTCGATCCAACTAATTTAGCCGAAAAACTTAACAAACCAAATCTGCTCACTCTAATCTCAAAATAATTTAAATTTAAATGGTCGATATACCAGTCAAATTCTATAGAATGTCTTTATACTATGCCTCTTTTACAGATTTAATTCCTATATTACAATTTAATAGTTTATATCCCTTTATTTTTTTTATGAAATACGCATCTCTTTAATGATTATATTTTGATACACAAGTTGTGTAAAAAAACCTTCTTCAAAATCTATAATTTAAATTCTTAAAGCTAAAACCTTAAAATCTAAACCCAAACCTTAAATTGTATCCTTAAACCTTAAATTTTAAACCCTACAACCAAAATTAATGCTATAAATCCTAAAATTAATAAACTTGTGTAAACTAATTTACACCGTTCGTATATCAATTTTTTTTAAATTTGATGAAACCAACCGATAAATATACTATACATGTATTCTAGAAAATTAAAACGGTCAAATAACAATATAAAAATTATATATATATATATATATATATATATATACAGTATGAGACCTATACAATTTAATTGAAATAACCCATATAAATCAAAAAACCGAAATATAATAAATAAATAAAATGCGAAGGAAGAAATGGTCTTCTCTTGAAAAAAAATCATAAGACATGGTCTTCAATTCACAGTCCCTTAAAGCTTAAGACTTGTTGGTATTTTAAATTCGTTTCCGTCAAATCTAAGAAGGAAGAGAGATCGAGAGAGAAAAAAAATGGGAGATCAATTAGGGAGAGGAGAAGAATTCGTGAAAAAGGCTGAGAAAAAGCTGAATGGCTGGGGCTTGTTTGGTTCTAAATATGAAGACGCCGCCGATTTATTTGATAAAGCCGCCAATTGCTTCAAGCTTGCCAAATCCTGTACTTTGCCATCCTTTCTTTCTTCTTATTGATATATGTTTGTTTTCTTGAGTATTTTTTGGGTTATTATCTTCAACCTTCATAATTGCTTCACGTTGGGGTTTCCTTTATTCTTCTTTTTCCTTCAATTTTAATTTGTTATTTTCTATTTTAGTTGACTGATTACTCTAGCTTTTTAGTTCCGGTTTTTTCGATAACCAATTTAGTTGTTTTGGTTCAGTTAGTAAATTTGAAATTAGGGTTTTCTTTTTTAGGATCAGATTATTGCTTGCCTGCTTTTAAGTTCAGTGATTATTGTAAAAAGCTGTATTTTTTAACCTTATGTAAAAATGGTGAATTGCTACTTGAAAGTAAGCAGTTTGGCTCTTGTTTTAATTTGACTCTTGTTTGTTTTTTAATGATCTGTAGTCAGAAAGCAAACATGAAGCAGCTCAAGCTTATATTAATGCTGCTCAGTGCTATAAGAAAACAGCTACAAAGGGTAAGCGTGGACTGCACAGTTTTGATTGGTCTGAATCATTTGGCAAGTTTTAATGTATATATTTGCCTCTGACTAGATTGTGTTCCTGTACAGAGGCTATATCTTGCTTTCAGCAAGCAGTGAACTTGTTTTGTGATATTGGAAGGCTAAGCATGGCTGCAAGGTATTATAAGGTATAAAGTGACAAAAGAGATTTTATCCTTTTTCCTTTTACTTTAGTTTGCTTAAGCAGCAATTTGTAGCGATCATTTTTCGTTTTCATTCTTTTTATTTGGTTTTTGTTTCTCTGCAAGTGTTTAACCTTCTAAGATTCATGTTTTTTAGTAGTATTTTTATTATTTCTCACATCATCCTCGACCATAGCTTAGCATTTACAGTTATTTATAAACACGAGTGCTTCTTTTTCTTTCAGGAAATTGCTTAATTGTACGAGTCTGAACAGAACATTGAGCAGGCCATGGATTATTTTGAAAAGGCTGCTGATTTCTTCCAAAACGAAGATGTATCTTCTTCTGCCAATCAATGCAAGCTGAAAGTTGCACAGTTTGCTGCTCAGATAGAACAGTGAGCATACTTACATCTTCTTGACATTGTTCTTGCAACGCTTTTGTTCCGTTCCGTCTTACTTTGCATATTACTTAGCTAACACCGTTGCATAAATGTTTGCCCTCATGCAAAAATCTACTTCTGATATTTCTCTAGATACCAGAAAGCCATTGGGATCTATGAAGAGATAGCACGGCAATCACTCACCAATAACTTGCTGAAGTATGGAGTTAAAGGGCATCTTCTTAATGCTGGCATTTGTCAACTCTGCAAAAGTGATGTTGTAGCAATCACCAATGCATTAGAGCGATATCAGGTTGAATTTTTGCCTCTTTTTGCATTGTAACACGTTAACCGTTTATCTTAAATTGGTTATGTTAGACGTGTATCGTCATTTGCTTTCTTCAGGATCTGGACCCAACTTTCTCTGGAACACGAGAGTACAGATTATTGGCTGTAAGTTATCATTAGAAACAGGTTATTCTTTCCTGTAATTATTTTTTCTAGCACTAAAGGTGTCGCTGGGATTCTTTTCGTTCTCTCATCTCTTGCTTAAAGATGCTTGATCAGTGGTTGCACTCTATCCTTAATGTGCTTTAGCTGATGATATGTTCCGTTATACAATTCCTTTAAATGGAGGCAATTAGAGAATCTGGTTATTAATTTTTGAAATAAGGATCTTAATGTACTTCTGTAACAGGACATTGCTTCTGCTATTGACGAGGAAGATGTCACGAAGTTTACAGAAGTTGTCAAGGAATTTGATAGCATGACCCCATTGGTATGTCAATCTCCATTACTAATGCCTCTTGTCTTTGGATGAACCAGTTGTCTGGCTGGAGTGGTCTAGGGACACCATTTGATTCAGGTTCTGACCCCTAAAATTAGAATTCTAATGTGCTTGCTGTTTCTGTATAATGTTATGCAGGATTCTTGGAAGACGACCCTTTTACTTCGAGTGAAGGACAGACTGAAAGCTAAAGAACTGGAAGAAGATGATCTTACTTAAAAGAGCTTCACCGCGACAATAATCACCTGTGTTTCTCGGCCGGGGGTTAATGGATTGCTTTGCATTATGTGTCTGTGTGCATTATACTCCATATAACTATTGGTTTAGGAAATGTTTTACTTGTTTGGCATTAAATTTATGAAACTCCGCTGATGATTATACTGCTGTTTTTGCTCCTATTTTTCTCGGATTCGGGTTCAGTTATGAATGACAGATACAACTGTGTCCGATCTGAATGCATTGTAGTTTTTTCATGTATTGATCCCCCATTACCTTTGAAGAGTCGGGAAACATAGCTTGCTCCTATGGACACCATCAAAGGAATTTATTGATGCGAAAGGGTGGGGAAGTTTTGGAGGCTAAAATTGAAAGAATAATTGAATTAATTTTGATTTTTTAGTTTTAAATGTATTATTGATAAAAAAAATGTATTATAAAAATCTCTGAATATAGTGGTATATATATAGTTATAAAATTATTTAATTAAACATTTAAAATAATAGAGGTCACTGTTTAAAAAAATGATTTCAAAAATGTCAATTAAGACATTAATAATTTGTGTTATATTGATTTGAGATAATTTACATTCATATATTTTTCATGCTGTGTTATTTTTTGGCTTGTTTTAATATTTTTAAATGTCTTCTCTAATGTTATTATCAAGCATGCAAATGGAAACGTACAATTGAAGATATTTTGTATTATTTTAAGGTGCATATAATGAAGGAAAATTTTTTGATACACAATCAATGTAAACTTTAATTTATATTAAGATATAGGGTTTTAAGTTTAGGGTTTAATTTGACCGATTATGATAGGGAAATTTCAAATTTTGATTCTAATATTTGAATAGGGGCCGGCTATAGTGCACCAATTAAAAGGGAGATGCTAACGTGCTACATGCTTGCAAAAACATGTACATAATCGATGCAAAATACGATCAGCAATAAGGGATAGCAGATGATTTAATGCAAAAATAAAATAGAAAGAAAGAAAATAAATTAAGAAAATTTGTAACAAAAAGAAATAAACAAAATAAATTAAAAATGGGTTGCCTCCCATCCAACGCTTATTAACGTCGTTAGCTTGATGAGCCGATTTTTTAAAGCCTAGGTTCTTCTAATTCGATCTCCTCAGCTAATCCTACCCGAGCGTTCTCATAATATGGCTTCAACCTCTGGCCGTTTACTTTAAATCGAGCTCTAGAATTGTCTTCTATCTCCACTACGCCATGAGGAAAAATCTGAGTTACTGTAAATGGGCTGAGCCATTTCGATCGAAGTTTGCCTGCAAAAAGTTTATGTTTTGAATTAAACAACAAATTTTTTGGTTAATTGTAAATGATTTAAAGGATATTCTTCGATCGTGAAATTCTTTCGTCTTCTCTTTAAATATTTGAGAGTTGTTGTAAGCGTTTCGTCGGATTTCCTCTAATTCTTGGATGTGTAGCTTCCGCGCTTCTCCAATTGCTTCCATCTCCATGTTACATTGCTTAACTGCCCAAAAGGCTCGATGCTCCAATTCAACCGACAAATGGCATGGCTTACCGAAAACGAGTCGATACGGCGACATCCCAATAGGACCTTTATAAGCTGTCTGGTATGCCCACAACGCGTCGGACAACTTGAGACTCCAATCTTTACGATTTGGTTTTACAATCTTTTTAATAATTGCTTTAATCTCGCGGTACGACACTTCCGCTTGTCCGTTGGTCTGCGGATGGTAAGCTGTGGCAATTCTTTGAGTCACTTCGAACTTTTTCATGAGCGCGTCAATTACCTTGTTGATGAAATGGGTTCCTCGATCGCTAATTATCGCTCGTGGTGTGCCAAACCTGGAAAAGATAGAATTTTTCAAAAAATTAACAGTGGTTCTAGCATCATTATTTCGGGTAGCCTTAGCTTCCACCTATTTAAAAACATAATCAACTGCAAGAATGATATAAAAATTTCCAAATGAAGAAGTAAAGAGACCCATGTAATCGATTCCCCACACATCAAAAATCTCACAAACGTGAATAGGATTTTGAGGTAATTCAGTCCTTCGGCTTAAATTCCCTACACGTTGACACTTATCACATGATTTACAATATAAGTAAGCGTTACGGAATATAGTAGGCCAAAAGAAACCACATTCCAAAATTTTATGGGCAATTCGCTTTGGTCCAAAGTGACCACCGCAGGAATAAGAATGGCAAAAGTCTAGGATAAAATTTACCTCTTCCTCAGCGACGCATCGCCTAATTACCTGATCCGAACAATGCTTCCATAAATAAGAATCATCCCAAATATAATATCAGGACTCCCGCTTTAGTCGATTAATTCCGGTGACCAAGTAATTTACCATGTCTGCGAACCATGTAATTTACCTCTTCCTCAGCGATGCATCGCCTAATTACCTGTGACCAAGTAATTTACCATGTCTGCGAACCATGGAACCACTTTTTGCGCCAACATCAAATGTTATTCCGGGAACTTATTGTTAATTGGTGGGTCGGTTGTAGAAATAAGAATGCGACTTAAATGATCAGCTACGAGATTATCGTTTCCCTTCTTGTCTTTAATTTCCAAACTAAATTCTTGTAAAAGCAGGATCTATCGGATAAGCCTTAGCTTCGCCTCCTTTTTGCTCATAAGGTACTTCAAAGCTGCATGGTCAGAAAAAACAATCACTTTAGTTCCAAGCAAATAAGATCTAAATTTTTCTAAAGCAAAAATAATAGAAAGTAATTCTTTTTCTGTTGTGGAGTAATTTCTCTGAGCCGAGTCCAGAGTCCTTGAAGCATAGGCGATAACATGTGGTTTTTTGCCCATTCTTTGTCCAAGAACAGCTCCAACGCTCGTATCAGATGCGTCACACATAAGCTTAAAATCATATTCCCAATTTGGTGCTTTGACGGTCGGTGTCGTGGTCAAATTTTCTTTAAGTACATCGAACGATCTTTGCACTCAAGATTAAAGTCGAAGACTTTATCTTTTTGTAACAGCTCACACAACAGTCGCGCCAACTTCGAAAAATCTTTAATAAATCTTCGGTAGAAACCTGCATGGCCAAGAAAAGAACGAACCTCCCTCACAGTCGTGGGGTAAGGTAGTGATCGTATAATATCGGTCTTGGCCTTATCAACGACAATTCCATTAGATGACACAATATGTCCCAAAATTAATCCCTTATCAACCATAAAATGGCATTTTTTATAATTCAAAACAAGATTAAATTCTAGGCATCTATTAAGCACATTAGTTAAATTACTAAGACATTCATTAAAAGAACTACCATATACTATAAAGTCATCCATGAAGACTTCGATGCCCTTCTCCACATAGTCAGGAAAAATACTCAGCATACATCTCTGGAAAGTGGCCGGTGCATTACAAAAGCCAAAGGGCATCCGTCGATATGCAAATGTACCGAATGAGCAAGTAAAAGCTATTTTCTCTTGGTATTCTGGCGCAACTGGAATTTGGAAAAAACTTGAAAAACCATCAAGGCAACAATAATGAGTTTTACCGGTTAATTTCTCAATCATTTGATCTATAAAGGGAAGGGGAAATGATCTTTTCTAGTGAGAGAGTTCAACTTCCTGTAGTCGATACAGACTCTCCATCCATTTTGTACACGCGTTGGAACTAACTCTCCTTCAGAATTTTGGACCACTGTCACTCTGATCTTTTTAGGTACCACGTGAATTGGATTTACCCAGTCACTGTAAAAAATATGATAGATTACATCTGCATCAAGGAGTTTCTGTATCTCCTTTTTTACTACCTCCATCATTGGTTGGTTCAAACGGCGTTGTCCTTGTTTAGAGGGTTTCACTCCTTCTTCCGTTTTAATCTTATGCATACAAGTCGAGGGACTAAGTCCCTTAATATCGGCAATAGTCTATCCTATGGCTTCCTTGTGCGTGCGCAATACCTTCACTAGTGCATTCTCTTCTTCTTCGGACAACTTGTTTGAGATTATCACCGGTAAGGTTTCATTTTCTCCCAAAAAGGCATATTTCAAGTGCTCCGGCAACTATTTTAATTCTATCTTTGGCGTCTGCACAATAGAAGGTAACATTTTAGTTTTAGAGGGAGACAAAAATAAATCTGAACTGATAGATAAAATATGTTCAAACTCCCTTTCTTCCTCTCTGCGGCAAAGTTTAAGATCCCTGTAAAAATTATTGAAAAAATTAGTTTCAACAAATTCATCAACTAAGGGATCAATATTATCGACATAATTAATTCTTTCAACTTGATCTGGGTATTTCATCGCTTTATAAACGTCAAATTCTATGACCTCGCCATCAAATTTCATTATTAATATACCGATTCTCACATCAATCTTTGTATGCGTGGTGCTTAGGAAGGGTCGGCCTAAAAGTACCTCAGAGCAAGTGTTCGTCCTATCGTTTTCTATGTCGATGACATAGAAGTCGGCAGGAAAAATCAGAACATCGACTTTCACTAAGACATTTTCAAGCACTCCCTCCGGATAGATAATAGAACGATCAGCCAACTGGATAGTTACTCTTGTTTCCTTCAAAGGTTCGTTAGTAATCATTTTATAAACAGAAAGTGGCATAACGTTAATTGAAGCTCCTAAGTCGCACATTGCACGTTTAATTAAAACATTTCCTATTTTGCACGTTAGTAATCATTTTCACGTCAAAATAATTCATTCTTCTCAAATAATAAATAAAGGAATTCAAACGTAGTAAAAGAGAAGTAAGGGTCGATCCCCCAGGGACTAAGAGAACTTCCTAATTTATGTTTGTTCAATCGGTGAGCAGAGAAGAGAGTTGAATAATATTTAAATATGGTGGGGATTTGTGGAATTGAGTAGAAATAATAAGAGATTGTAAAAAAGATTAAGAAGTGGATTCAATATGGTAAAGATTAGCCTCGGGCTTTTGCTTTGACTCAGTTTTCTCGGATCATTGGAATAAGGATTTTTCACTTCGGGGTTCACGTCAGTTACTCGCCTACAAGGATCAATCCTTGTGACTGTGCCTTGTATACTGAATACCCAAGTGCCATCTTTGATATCGATTTTGGGAAATTGATCTAATCAACAACAATGTTGTAGATCAAAAATAAATAAGTAAGCCGACTCGGACTACGTTGTTTCAATAATAACTGATTCTGATCTCAGTTTCCTCTTAGCAAACAATATTGCTAAGTGTGTTCCCACGAAGTCGAATGTGCTTCAATAGCCTATCCTTCTTCCCACACATTTTAACCAAAACAACATCCTGACCAACGTCAATCTTTGGTTTTGAAATCATTTTGATTTTGAAATTAAGTTTAGAAAACTAAGAGAGATACCCGAAATTGTTTAAGTGATTTTCAATCCCCATGTTGGAATTGAGTCATTGCTTTAGCCCTAGGCTATGGAAAACTTAGCTAAGTATGATTATGGTAAAAATCATACTTAGCATTATAAAAGAAAAATAGATAAAAACATAAAGCAAGAACTAAAGAAAAGAAAGAACTTTATAAAACTTTAAAAGTAAAAACAAAGCTAAGAATGAGAATGCGAGATGATTCTTGAGTTTGCCCCAAACGGGGTATTTATAGCAGCCTAAAACCCTAAAAATAACCCTAAAGAGATAAGAGATAAATTCTAAATTATTTAAATTATTTATAAAAGATAATTCCAAAGTTTGAATTTAAAATCCGGCTGATAAGTTATCTGATATGCGGCTAATAAGCTATCGTTGTTGCTGACGTGGCGTCTTTTAGAAGCTGCTAACGTGGCGTCCAGTCAGACTTTCATGCCCACTAATCCAGCCATGAATCCAAAAAATAAAAAATTGCACAATTTCAGCAGTTTAAGCATTATTCCTAGAATCTACTGTCATGCATGGAAAATGAACAAAATGCCCACATTAGCAACTTAAAACAATCAATCAAGGAGTAATTAGAGATAGAATAATGCATAATTTAAGCACTAATCATTAACCCTAAACCTTAAACTAAAATACTAAACCCTAAACTTTAAGCCCCTAAACCATAATTTGATTTATTTAACTACATATGATATGTATTAAGCTTAGGGGTGTTCAAAAATACCCAATCCGGATGACCAAGCCCGTTGACCCACCGACCCGATCAAAAAAATTCGGGTAATTTTTTTTTTAAAATTTACCTCCCAAGTCGGTTACCCGGCCCACCATTTCTCGGGTCACAAAATTAAAAATTTTTGAGTACCCGAATATCTGAATCTATTTTAAATTATTTTTTATATTTAATAAATGCATATTTAATTGTTTATATACTAAACAAATAAAAAAATCTTAAAAAAACCCCTCCCTAATTAATCTGTTTCGTTTGACCTTATTAAAAAAAAACAAATAAGTCCTATACAAAATATGTAATGTTTTATAGTTAGCTGAGGTATTCTAGAAATTTAACACCACGAAACAAATGAAATAAATAAAAGCAAATAGGATCTTTAAAAAAAAGAGACAACCAGCTTTACCAAAGAGCTTTACAACTATTTAATTACAGTGAAGTTGCAGTAGCTGATCTGCCTTCATCAATGGAAGAAAATGATATGGAATTCCTTGAATAATCTTCTACAAAACTATTTTAAAATTCTATGTTTGGTCACTGGATTATGTAATTCAAACTTTTAAATTTGTATTTATATATATATATATATTTTAAAATTTAATGATTTAATAAAAGTAAAAAAAATCCGGGTACTCAATTACTTGATTTTATGGGTACCCGCACATGAGGCGGCTAAACAACTACTTGAAGACTCAATATCTGACATTTCAGGTACTCGAAAATTCGAGTACTCAAATTTAAACACCCCTAATTAAGCTTAATATGAATCAAGTTTTTTAATTGAATTTAAAGTTTAACCACTTATGGAAAATACAAAGACTGATAACAATATTTGGTTTAACCGACTTCGTTGTTATTGTTCAAGTTAAGATTAAAATCTCATACTAAAAAATATCAAATTACAATATGTGGACTAAATCCACAGTTCAAGCATAATACAAGGATTAATAACATAATTTAACCCATAAAAAATTAGCAAATAAATTGGATGCTTGAGATTGTGTATTGTCATTGCCACCTTCCTGAAAGTTAGAGTATATCCACTCTTGATGTACTCAAATTTGTGTACACTCGAAGAAGTATGATTTTGATGGCAGATTGTACGCAAAACTTGCAAGAATTCCCAACAATTCAATCCCCAAATCCCGGTTTTTTGATGTTTGAACCACTGGTTGTTCAACTTGGAACATCCAAGTAAACCTAACATCCTTCCCTCTGTGTTTAGGCAGAACTTAACTTAGGTAAAAATAATCCCAAAAATCATGTTCCAGATTTAAGCATCGAAAAACATATACGTTCCGTTTGCTTAAAAAATCAACCACAAAAGCAGTAATTCCCAAATCCAGACCAAACTTGAAAACATGTCAAGTGTCGGGGTCTTGTTCTGTATCCAAATTCAAACTGCCCCAATTATCTGGTCTCCCTTTAAAAATTCAAAAATTTCCCCAACAATATGGACGTTAAAAAGAAAGATTTCCATGGAGTTCTTCGACAAGTGGGACCCTAAATGAAAAAAGGTCTTTTTTTAACACATGGGAACTCGTTGGTTTTTTTGACCCCACTTTGGATAATAAATTAAGATTGGTCTGAAAATCTGAACTTCACTTTTTTCATCTCCAATGGCCTGAGCCTCCACTACTTGTCTAGTGCTATTATCATTTGAATTTCAAATTTAAATGTTTGTTTAAAAAAAACCTTTTTTTTAACAGTTTAGTGGGAAACACTGCATAGATAGAATAATTGTTGAAGATTTGGGTCATTTCTGGTTTGGAAACATTTGCAAAGATATGGGGGACTCAGCTTGTCTCATGCAACCATTTTCTTATACTGCAGGCATTCCCAATGATTCCAAGGAGGTCAGTTCAATTCCTTATCATATAAAATTATGCTGATAATTCATTCAAAACCAGTAAAGATTCTTCCTTTAGATTTTACAGTAAAGCTTTCATGGACATTCCTTTAGATTTTTTCAACTTAAAGCTTCCAAACTTTCAAAATTGGGTTCTTTCTGGGTTTTTCTTGTTCTTCAGGGAAACCCAGTTCTTGGACAGTCGATATCATTCGGGAGATTCATGTCGGAATCCTTGTCTTGGGAGAAATGGTCAACCTTTTCTCATAACAAATATGTTGAAGAAGCTGAGAGATATGCAAGGCCTGGTTCAGTGGCTCAAAAAAAAGCTTTCTTTGAAGCTCATTATAGGACCCTTGCTGCTAGGAAAGCAGCCGCCTTGCTTGAACATGCCAAGAATAGTGCAGCAGCCATTAATGCTACTGAAACAGAAGCTCAAGGTCCAGAAACTGGCTCCATATATGAATGTAAAGAGAATATTTCAGAATTTGTGAAGATTGAGAGCAGAAATATGGGGGCAGTAGCTGATTCAGTTGATGAACCCCAAGTTCTTTTGGAGAATAATATGAAAAATCAATCTTTTGGAAAGAATGGGGTTGTTTATAAGGCAGACATTAGAGAGGATAAAGAATTGGAGCTCAGTGAAGGAACTCAAATGGAGAAGCCTCTACTTAAGGTAAACAATTCTATGTCACTCTTTGTTTCGATATATTTTCGAACATGAGTACGAAGATATGATGCTCAAAATATATGAAAAACTTAGAAATATTAACAATGTGATGCAGAATGACAAAACAAATCAAGTTGAATATGAGGTAACCAGCAAGCAGAAACCTTCACATTCTTCTTCCTCAAAGGTGGCAGCTAATGAATATAGTAAAGGAATGGAGCTCAGTGAAGGAACTCAAATGGAGAAACCTCTGCTTAAGGTGAACAAATTTATCTCTCCATTGTTTTGTTTTGATTTCAATATTTGCAATGTCCTTGTCTTTACAGTAACCATATCAGACACATTTTGAAACATTACTGTTGTGCTGCTGTGATGCAGAATGGGAAAACAAATGGAGATGAACCTGAGGTAACAAGCAAGAGGAGACCTTCACATTCTATCTCGAAGGTGTCGCCTAATGCGAGGACATCAAGGGTGCCATCTTCACCTGCGAAATTCAAAGCTCCGCTTCGTCCCAACAACGGAAACAATCTCACTCCAATAGCCAAGAATCCTGCAATTGATATATCTGAAAGAAAGAGACCAACACCAAAATCAAGCCACAAGTCTGTCAACTTCACCCCAGCAAAAGAACTCAGTAAATTAACTTCCACAATCATCAGGAAGATCGATGGTTCAAGAATTGATTCGAGCTCCAAAGCATCTAAAGAATGTCCAACACCTTTAAGGACTCCAAACAAGGTTCTATTTTCGTTTACATTTTACTATTGTGTTCTAGTTCTAGTTGCCATGGTTGATGAACTGGGTTTTCAATTACTGCAGGCTTCTATAAGTGGAAAACTGAAACAATCCTCAGCCACCCCTTGGTCCGAAAACCGAAGGTAATCCGATATATAACTGAGACAAGATTGTAATTATTGAAAATAGGAAATGTTTGGAACATTTATCTTTAAAAGCCCTTTATCATATGCATGCATTACAGTGCTAGAACACCAGTTAATTCCTCAGCCAGTGTCAGCAAAACAGCTCGCGGAAAATGGAGCTTTCTTCCTACAGAGTAAGAAACCTTTTTTCTTGGATTACCGCAAATTGTTCAGTCAAATTAACTACCTATAAATGGTTCTTCAAGAGTTAGTTTGAAGTCATAGTTTTTTTTGGCCAGTTGTTCAAGGATTTTGAGTGGCTGCAGAAACAAATCACAGTCACCTGGTATATTTGCATCCTTCAGTTTGAGAACTGAAGAAAGAGCTGCTAGAAGAAAACAGGCAAGTCTCAATATAATCCATCTGCTTTACCTTTATTGTGTTGCATGCGATGAATATGATGTGCTTCAATGAATTATATAATTCATCAAGTTTTATCATCTTTTTTCAGAGGCTTGAAGAGAAATTCAATGTTATTCAAGAACAAAAAGTACAGCAGCAAACAACTCTCAAGGTTGCTTTTATGTTCTTTATAGGACCAAATGATGAAATCATCAAGTAGAACATGTCTGAGTAAATAGATATTGTTGCAGGAAAAAGCGGGGACCGAACTCAAGAAACTACGACACTGCTTTTGCTTCAAGGCAAGACCATTGCCAGAATTTTATAAAGAAAGAACACCCAAAGATCAGATTCAAAAGGTAAACAAGTTATCATTAATTCGTAGCTAAATTGTTCTTATTTACTTTCTGTTGTTCCTCTTCATAGGTTCCACCAACAAAACCGGAATCACCTGCCCTGAGAAGAAAATCCATTCCCAGCAAAGCAAGCATTTCAGAAAGCAAAAACTCTCTTCCTCGTCGGAAGTCTTCAATTAAGAATACTTGCTTCATGCGTGCCCCGGAAAAGAAAGACCGAATTTCAGCCCGTTCTCTTGCTTCACAATTGCGATGACTGCTCTTGAGAATACATCACCGAATATCCAGCATGCATAAGGCTTTACATGACTGTAAAATTTCGCATGTCAGTTGTATGAATCCCACAATACCACTCAATTCTAATGAATGATGTCTAGAAATTGGATGAAATGAAGAGGCTGTACAACAAAAAAATCCCTTCCAAACCTTAGCAAATTCATATTTGTATGCAGCATTTATTTCTGTAATTATTACTGTTTAATAACATATCGTCAAAACCTTCTTGTGCGTCGAAGCATGTTTTAGAGCATTTTGGTTTTGGTAACTTAGAGTTCAAGTAACATAGAGTTAATGCAAGACTGCATATAAATAATATGTAGAAACTAGCTATAAATGATCAAATTTGGCATTATACCAAATGAGCAGAAAAAGAGTTCTAAATACATAATACAATTATTGGCATCATCAGCATGAAACAAATTGCTGAAGGAGTCCTAGTAAAACTAATCTAGATTAACTGGTTTAAATACACAACAATTTATTGTGAAGTAAGAAGTAGAGTATGAAACTTTCAAGCGCCACCAGTCAGCTCAAGCTGCTTGATGTGTTGGATCTGTTTTCCTGGGTTCAGACCCTTGGGGCAAGCACGAGCGCAGTTCAATATTGTATGACAACGATACAGCTTATACTCGTCGTTTATGGCATCCAATCTCTCCTTTGTGTATTCGTCACGGCTGTCACTTATCCATCTGTGCATTATGAGAGCATGTGGTTAAGAAGCTTTATAAATTCAACCTAACCAATAATCCTTCACATTAGGGGAAAGAACATGAAATCATATGAGAACTAAACATACTTAAAAGCAAAATATTAGTTAGTAACCACTAAGGGATTGTAGTCAGTATGCTTTGAGGCCTAAAACTTAATTATAATACATTTTGTCGAGAGATCTTCCGACTGCTTCGGAAGAAGTTTACAAAGTGTCACCCGCCGCATTGCTGGTCGAATTCCCAACAATAGGTCCATATGATGCCATTTATTTGCCTAATACAAAAATGAGCATGAACTTGACAAACTATAATCCAAATATAATCCTACACTTACACTATCTAATAATTCATACAAACCTTAACTAAACTTTAACGAATCAATCACAGAATCCCTAATTTCAAAATGATTGACTAATACGAACGGAAATGGGAATAAACACTACCAAAAGCTTTTATTTCAATTCTTTTTCAGTTATCAACCAAATAAATTCACAAACTGCCATTAACATAAAACTAAGAAATCAAAAGCTAGCTTCTTTCCTCTCAACCAATCAAATAAATACCAAAAAAAACAATCCACAAAAAACATCAACATCATCAAAAAAAAAAACCCCTAAAATTATCGTTATTATGATTACCTGTTTGCATGAAGCAAAGCAGCAGGGCCAAAATAAGATTCAGGATTCCACCAATAACTTGGACAGCTCGTACTGCAACAAGCACACAAAATACACTCATACATCCCATCCAACTTCGCTCTATCCTTTTTAGACTGCGGAATCTCTTTCCCCGCCGCAGGCGGTGGATTCTTCCTCTTCAACCAAGGCTCAATACTCCTGTACTGATTATAAAGGTTGGTCATATCAACCACCAGATCTTTTATCACAAACATATGCGGCAACGGCGTGATCGTCGTCTCCGACGCTCCAGATTCGATCTTGGTAAGGCAAGCTAACCCGTTACAGCTGTCGATGTTCATTGCACAAGAACCGCAGATTCCTTCACGGCAGGAGCGACGGAAAGTGAGCGTCGGATCCATCTCGTTCTTGATCTTGATTAGGGCATCGAGCACCATGGGTCCGCATTCTTTTAAGTCGATTTTGTAATCTTTTAGTTGGGGTTTCGAAGGGTTATCCGGGTTCCATCGGTAAATTTGGAAGGTTTTCATGTTGGTACCGCCGGTGGCTTTCGGCTCCACCTTTTGAGCTTCCGCTTCGCTGGCGTAGGCACGGTCCAACACCATCCTCGACGCCGGAGATGCCGGAGCAACCTTCGAAGACGACACGCGCGACGAAATATTCATCGCTCGACGAATCAAACGGGTCGCCATTGTTCGAGGAAAATGAAGAATCGAAAACGAAAAGCTCAGTGGCAATTGAAAAATGAGTATTTATGATGATTTTTTTATTTTATCTATTTGTCAAATGACAGAAATGGGCTTTAAATAGAAGAGGCAGCTGGGGGATAACGAGGCGTATTTTGGGGAATTATAGTTTTGGTATGTGCAGTGCCGTGGATTGGATGGACTTTTCAAAGACAGTTTGATGACGTGGATGAATGTGGAGCGTAGGTTAAGGGTGTACGTGGATTTGTCGTAGAGCATTCATTTCTTTCTATTACTCCATATTCTATGGTTTGTGCTTGCATAATGCATGGCCCCAAAATAGTTATACACGTGGCTGATTACTGGAAAGTGTGAGTTTATAATGACAAAAATACACGAATAATGGTGATTTTTTTAAATTGAATTTTAGAGTTGATTTTTGAAGGCCATTTAGAAATTATCTGCCTTAATTTCCCCCATCTAATTTCGAAAACACTCCTCCGTATGTATATTTAGGGTTTTTTTTGGGTAGTGTGAGTAATTTTTTTTAAAATAATATTTGAGTTATAGTATCGAATAATTTAATTTTTTTTATATTAGTGGATTAATTTTTAAATTCGAGTCAAATTCTTCAACTATGAATAATATATGTATATCTCATATAAAGTAATATATATGTATATCATATATGATTATAGAAAGTCTTTTGGTTGTTTCGCAACCCCGTGGCCTTTGGTACTAGTGAGGAGTACGATGGGGCTATTTTTGGATCGAAGCACTCGCTTTCCCTTATGCGAAGTGCTCCGGACAAGGACAGTAGCACTGGGCGTTCTATGATGCAAGTGGTGGGGACTAGTCCTACTTGTTGGTTGCCTCCTTCTATGTCGTGGTATAAGCTTAATACGGATGGAGCTCGGAATAATGCAGATGGTCGAGCCTCATGTGGGGGCTTGATACGTGATCACACCGGGCTTTGGCATTTCGGATTCTCTAAGTTAATATGAATATGTTCAGCGTTGGATGCGGAACTTTGGGGTTCTATATCGGCATGTCTTTGGCCTGGGAACTGCGATATCGACAAGTTTCGGTAGAGTCCGACAGTATGGAAGCAATACGCATGGCTCAAGGTGAGAATACTCAACCTGGATCACCAACAATTTTACTCTACATTCGTGATTTGTGTAACCAGCAATGGGATATACGGTTCCAACATGTGTGTCGTACTGGAAACGCAGCTGCTGACTGTTTGGCCAAATTGGCAGTGGCGGACAACTTTGATCTCGTTCCTTTTATTCACGCCCCAAGTGAAGTTCAAGCCATTTTGCAAAATGAAGTAGGTAGTTGATGTTGGTTTTGTTGCATGTAAAATTTCGACGAGGTTACCTCGAATGATATTTGTGTACTTATTTTCATGTGTACTCTTTTTCTCAATTAGGTTTAAGAGGGTTTAACGAGGCACATGATAATAATCTTCTTTTATAAAAAATAGTATCATAACATTATAAATATTTACAATTAAATTTAAACAGAAACTCGAACAACTAGACTCTAACTTAACTCAACTCGAATTTCATAAACTCGTCTCGATTTAAAAAACTCAAATAAAATTTGAGTTATAAAATAGAACACGTCAACTCGACTAATTCAATTTTTGTATTCGACTCAATCTAATATTCATCCTTAATTAAAGATACGCTTAGTTAGCTCTCTATTGGATTGGGTTGGGTTGGGTTGGGTTGGGTTGGGGAGGAGTATAACTCTATAGTTATTTTGGAAGGATCGGAGCCGAACGGAGATTTTTAGTTTTTGAGTTGGGGTCAAAAATTCAATCCAACCTGTCATGTTGCCGTCTTTGCATGAGACATGTAAGTTTAAGATTTATTTTTAGGGTAATTATTTGATGAATTGTGATTTTTTTATAATAGAGTTTTTAAATCTGTCACATATTTTTTTAGAGGCATAAATCCTAATTTTTAAATTATAAATTTTAAACTTTAAATTTTAAACCATAAAATTTATTCTTAAATTTTAAAACTTAACAATAAACTTTAAATATTAGACAATTATGAAAAATAATTTTCTCAATATCGGTGTATAAAATATTTTCCCTACTTTTTATGCGATAAAAACAAAGGCTCTAAAATTAAGTACCAAATCGCATCAATTAGGCCTTAAAGATTATGGAGAGTGTTTGAGCTTTTGGGATCCAAAGATTGTAAACTTCGACAACACTCCTATTTAATAGGAATCAACATACAATCGAGTTAAACAAAAAGGACTGAAAATATTTTTGAAAAGTCTTGTTTTATTAAATGAATCTAATTTGATTTTTTAATTGATTTAAGTAAATAAAATTTAAACTGAATAAATTTATTCGAGTTAAATTAAAAAAATAAACAAATCAAATTAAAAATTTTGATTGATGATTAAAGGTAATGAAGCCTCAACTAATTCAATAAAAATGATTATGAAACTTATTAAAGAATATTTTTGAATGTTATTTCTTATTCTTATAAATTTATGGAAATATTATATATATTTAAATATTTTGAAGATAATTTTGAGCTTTTTTGTTTACAAAGACCAATTTTCTCATTTTTGAAAGTAATAGAGACTCAAGGAATATTTATATTAATTTATTAATTTTTTTATTATTTAAGTTCTAATGATTCAATTTGACTTGAACTCGAAAAACAAAATCACTTATATAAATTTATCAAAAAATTAAATAATACAATTTGATTAGCTCGAAATTTAATTTGTATTCGATATTTTCGAGTTGGATCAAAACAAAATTTAACCACTATCCCAATTGTTCAAATTTCAAGAATGGAAGAGCCACACATATTAGGGATGAGAATGATACACATTATCATATTTATAGATATCTTATTTGTTATTACGATTTAAGATCTTGGAAATATTTTTTTTGAAAGGAGATTTTTATTATTAATTCGGCACGAATACAAGCCTCGTTTAAAAAACCTCCTTATAATCTAGGTGGAAGAAAAAGAGTAGGGATGGCCATTGGTCGAGTTGGGTCGGGTTTTTGGTCAATCCGCATCCGACCCGAAAATTTAACAACTCCATCCAAACCCAACCCGAC
The DNA here is from genome assembly GCA_019671005.1 of Hibiscus mutabilis. Lineage (NCBI taxonomy): Eukaryota > Viridiplantae > Streptophyta > Magnoliopsida > Malvales > Malvaceae > Hibiscus > Hibiscus mutabilis. The sequence continues at coordinate 10,166,058 of CM033734.1, forward strand.
CCGACATAAATAAAAATTATCATTTTTTAATTATTATTCAATAAAATAGAGAGGTAATTGAAAGAATATAAATAAAGAGGGAGCACTATAATAATTATTCTATTTTTATTGGACAAATAGGGAGATAAATGAAATATATATATGAAGAGAGGGGCATTGTAGCAATTATACCTAAATATTTAGAATAAAATTAATCTATCATTTCAGATCAGGTATTTTTCACCTTAAATCCAAACTCGACCCGGCCTTATCTTCAAAAAAATTAGACTCGAACACGAAATTTTCTTTAAAAAACCGGACCCTATCGGGTCAGAACCCATCGAGTATGGGTCAAATGGCCATCACTAAAAAAGAGTGCTACATATCCGAGCCTAGATAGTTCAACCGAAACTTTACGAACAACACGATTACTGCATTACGAACACTATGCTAGACACAATAGAAACACGAACCACCATCATCAAAAAAATATTGAAACAACAAAAATCAGAGAAATCAAACACTACTGAAGTCAAGGAAATCCAGTAAAGGCTGAATCCACGCTGCTACGAACCAACAAAAGAAAGGAAGATACCTTTGTTGGATACAGAGAATCTCAATCTCCCAAAACAACAAAAGAACTTCAACTATTTCGATTATCAATAAAATCAAATCTATATAACAAGACAAATGGAACACCGTTTGTTTTTGTTACTATCATTACAAGACATGAAAACTAGAACATGGAATCATATGTACATGTTTCTGAATTTCTAATGATTGATATATGTATGCATGAATCATTGATGGAACTTCATGATTGAGCATAAAATCTTTAGCTACAATATCATTGGATTGGGAATGCATATGCCCAAGTTGCCAACACGAAGCTTCTACCTAAAACGGTGAAAATATGTTTCTCCTCTACATGCCCATTAATAATGGCATTCACTTTTTTATATATGACATATTATGCTATTTGTTACTTTCAATAGGTATGTCCGTCAACAATACTCAGACATACATTTTTTGTTTCCGGATCGACGTCTCGACTCAAATTTAGTTATAAAATTTAAATAGAAAAGATCTAAATTTGTTGCGAGTCGGATTTTAATAAAGTAGAAAAATTTCGAACTACAGTCCAACTGTGCCCTCCATTTATAGGTCTATTTTTTATAAAAAAAAAAAAGTTGTAATATAAAGTTAAGAGAATAAAATAGGGCAAACCAAAATTCAACCACCGTCCATGTTTGCTATTGTCTTTTTTTTCTTACAATCCATGTGGGGTGTCATTATGAGCTTGGATTAGAAATAGATAAGGATTGAAACTCAATCATAGTTGGACAAAATTTTAATATATAATTGCATGAATTCAATCAACTCCAATTAACCCTTTAATTTAGCAAGACAAGAAATTAAATTAATGTTTTGTACATGCCTTGATCAATCAATTTCATCATGAGTTTTTGTGTTTAAAATGGGATGTAGTCCCTTAGGAAACATTCATGGAATAAAAAGGGAATATCTCAATCTCCTCTATATAAAAATAGCTAATCACCCATACATAAAAAGTAAACCCTCAAGTCTTTAAGACATCTAAAAAGACAAGACCCACCTAACCAAAATTAACCATAAATAAACAAGTGATAAAGGCCAAGACAAACCGAATTCGGTCTTTTTCTATCATCTTTTGGGAATATGGTAGGATGAATGAAGAACGAAAAATGCTTGAATGGTAACTTTTTCCTTTTGTTTAAAGTGAATGATGATACAGCTAGGTTTAAGAAATGTTCCATCAAATGATATAATATTGGTGAAGTTCAATCCATTATATTTCCATTTAAAATGCTTGGTAATTTTTTTTTTTTTACAAAAGCGGCTGGTTTTATTAGAAGTAAAAGATATTCAAATTCTAATGAGGGTTTATAATCATAAACGTAAACTAAATATTTATTTTGACTTTTTTAATAACTAATAACATAAGAAACTAATCACTTTAGATCATACAAAAACCATACAATAAAAAGGTTAAAAACCCAGTCAAAAGATAGATACAAACAGATTTGACTGCAACATCAAACGAACCACAAAAGGACAACAATAAATTAGAGCCGAGTGTCGTGAGAAAATCATTCACAAATGCAAATCGCGTATCCAAATCCAATTCAAGGGTCCAAAGCAAGGAAGATCAGCAGAAAAACCAAATAAGTACCATCTTAATCAATCGAGGCGATGTCAAATCCAATCTTAAAAAAAAATAAAAATGAAAAAAGATCAAATGACTGTTAATAAATATAAAAAATATGCTAAAAGACAGAGAAAGATGTGCTAAAAGATAGAGAAAAACGTGACATTAATACGGAGTTATTCTTAATAAAAACTAAATATATATATAATATAATAATAATAAAAAAGATTATCAGTTGACAATTGCTGCTAAACAATTAGTGCCATCGTCGGCAGCTAAACAAGATGCAAAAGTAAAATTGCTGCTAGAGAAAAATTTTAAGCCTTAGAAAACTCTAACGAAAATGCTGGTAATTTTAGAATAAAGAATCTATTAAATTTAAAGTAAAATAATACAAATTATTATAACTTGGCTCATATACCATTCTAACATTTTAGTTAGTACTTATTTTTTTGTTAGGAATGTCCGGCTGTTGCGAGTATTGGTTCTATATGTACTTTTATTGAGGTTTATCCTCTTTTCTTTGTTAAAGTTCATTTGCTTAGCGAAAAAAAAATTATTAACAAAAATGTCATTTAAATAATTCTGAATGTTAATTTTGATGAAATTACGTTACGATCTATACATTCAAAGGTGTAGTATTTTTTCTTTATATTCTTTTAAATTTACATGTTTAATTTTTTATGTTTACGAGTTTATCTTTTCTTAATAAACTTGATCTTTAAAATTTTCTTTTTGATTGGGTGTATTCTGTTTGTTATATGTTTCATTATTTTGTTAATAAATCCAATTCATTTATAGCTAATGTTTAAAAAAATCCATTGAAAATAATATTCCTAAAATGCAAAAATTGAAACAGCAATATATTTGACAGCCGACATATGTTTTGGATTATGTGTTTAGGGGTTGTCCCACTACCCATGAGCTACTTCCTTCCAATTGTCTTTCACCTTTTTGACTTCTATTATATAACCACACCATCTTTACCTGCTTCAAGCTTTTGATATACAAAGAGAAAGAGATCGACTTCAGCCATTAAAACAAGAAAAAAATGATGAAGTTGAAGTCTAAAAAGTTTTGCGGAGGCAGCTTTAAGTTTGGAAATGGAGGTGGTGAAAAGGGTGTTCGAAATTGCAATCGTCAGCATAATAATATTAGTGAAATCAAATGGGAACTTAGGCCCGGCGGGATGCTCGTTCAAAGGCGAGAGACCAGTTCGAGTGTCGGAGAAGGGATGATCGTCGTTAAAGTCTCTACCGTTTCTCAATGGCATGATATATCCATTGAAGCAACTTCCACTTTTGGTAAGCCTTTAAGTTTTTTTTTTTAAGTTTGAATCTCCACATCTATAATCATTTATAAATATTTTTTTTATATAAACATTCGTTAACCGAATTAGTATTTTTTTTCAGGAGAGTTGAAGGTGATATTGTCCTTGGTGACAAGTTTGGAGCCAAGAGAGCAAAGGCTAGTGTTCAAAGGGAAAGAAAGGGAAGATGATGAATATTTACACATGGTTGGTGTTAGAGACAGAGACAAAGACAAAGTGCTTTTACTACAAGACCCAGCCATTAAAGAGATGAAGAAGCTGCGTCTGTTGAGATCAACAAACCAACAAATCCCCACTGCTTACCACACCATTAGTGTATGACAAGTCTACTGACCATGTTATAAAATAATACTGATAATGTTTGCGCTCACCACCCAAAACACAAAGTGTTAAAATGTGGTGATGTGTTAATTTCAGACTCCACCTCATTTTACATAGTTTAACGTGTTTATCAAGTGTTGATTCCCCATTTTAATGTTAAGGCTCATCTTTATTTTTTAATAAAAAATAGTATAGTTTTAAAATAGGAGAAATGATCATAAATTTTGACATTTGAATTTTAAACATGTTAAACGTGACAATAGGTTGAGTATACTAACCTATGGACTATATCTATCTACATGTTGAGTTGGATCATGGTTTTGTAATTATTATTTTCCTAATTACTGTTAATTAAATGTTAAAAGCTGAAATTTAACTTTTATACATATTGTAGTTGAATTATTATTTTGCAATTTGGACCGATTCGAGTTGGTTGAATTACAAAATTACTTATCAATTTTGACGATAACATAATTTTTGGATAGATTTATTATAGATTAAAAATTTGTTATAATTAGATATCAACTAATTGGCCTAGTGGCTAAATATACTTATTTTGTCTCATTTTATATGGGTTCGAATCCCGACATGAGATGTACTACACCTCTATTTAATAAAAAAAAATTGTTATAATTAAGGGGCATAATATGTGAATGAAAAATTTAAGGGATAATTAAGAGCTGGCATTGAAGGGTTATAATGTTTAAGCCGAAAGTTTGGTCCGTCGTTGAGTCAAAATCATTATTCATTACCGATAGTCCGATACTTTTAAATAACAACTAAAGAGAAAAAGATTTCATTTTTTTAAAATCATTCCTAGGTTGTACATTTGCATGCCCATTGACAGGTATTATATTCCTTCTGTTTTAAAGTAATTTTGATTTGTGCATATATAGTGTTCATAACTTTAATTTATTTTAAAAAAAGTGTTAGGTAAACTACTGAAAATTTTAATTTCGTTTGAAAGTAAATATTTAATAAGTTATTAGGATACCATATAATTATTGCATTATCTCTACATATTGTTTGAGCATGGTAGTTGGTAGCTTTGGCAATCCCTTAGGCAAGGCTGCCCTTTATCTCCATTACTGTTCAATATAGTGGCCGAAGCCCTTAGTGCTCTGCTTCAAAAGGCTGTGTCTCGCGGTTTCTTCAGTGATATCTAGATTGGTCGAAGCTCAGTAGGAGTGTCTCACCTCCAATTTGCGGACGACCTCATACTATTCTGTGGTGCAAGTGAAACGCAAATTCGTAATATTGTTAGAATCTTGAGAGGGTTTGAGCTAGCTTCTGGTCTAAAGCTCAATCTGAGGAAGTCCAAGTTGATTGGTATTAATGTGGAAGATGACATAGTTGAATTTTGGGCCTCCTTGCTTCACTGCCAAAGCGAAAAGTTACCGTGCTCATATTTGGGGCTGCCATTGGGTGCGTCTAGAAATTCGGCTCAGCTATGGCTTCCTGTAATCGAAAAATTAAAGAAGAAGCTAGCTGGATGGAAGTCAAAAATGTTATCTTTTGGGGGTCGTATCGCTCTGGTTAAGGCAGTGCTTGCCAACCTTCCAATCGACTTCATTTCCATTTTTCCGATACCGGCCTCTATCAACAATACCATTTCGAGTTTAGTTTCCAAGTTTTTATGGGGTTCGTTGGACAGTAAAAGAATTTACTGGATTAGTTGGGAAACTATGTGCCTTCCCAAGTCTTGTGGAGGCCTCGGCCTGGTTGATTTTAAAACTAAGAACAGAGCGCTCCTCAACAAATGGTTATGGAGGTTTGGGACCGAGCCTGATTGCCTTTGGCGTCGGGTTGTCGGTGATAAATATGAAGGTTCTTCCTCCTCCTTGCTGCCTATGAATGTCAGGCCAACTAACAAATCGTGGATTTGCAAAGGAATCATTTCTCCTTGTCCAATCCAGACAAATCTCGACTGCTCCCTTTGGTTTGGATGGCTCAAGCGTAAGCTGGAGGAGAGGTGTTTTAGTACAAGGCTGTTTTGCTGGACTTAGAATGCAGGGATGCTGCACGTGGGTTGCGCTGGTATGCTGGTAGTTATCTGTATTCTGTTCGGTGCCTTTGTTCGTGGACTCTAAGCCTATGCGTGGATGCACTTTGATTGTTATAGTTAGAGCTCTTTTGTGCCTTGTTGGGTGCTATTTTCTGGGTTTAGTTTTCACTATGCTAGGTTGGGTGTTTGAGTTGTCAATCCTTGCCTTTTGTCTTAGCTCTATCTATCAGTTTTTTTGGTCTCCGTTGATTTAGCGTGTTTGTATCACCTTCATCATGGACATGGCGTACTTTTCCCCCCTCTTTTTTAGGATTAAGAATTTTTTTTTATCGAGGTCCATGTTAATGATTATTATTAATAATATATTTATAATTTAAAAAAAAATTGAATTTAATTTGATCTGACTTGATATAAATAAAAAATATTAATTATTATTATTTGATAAAATAGGGAAATAATTGAAAAAAATATAAATAGAGAAAAGTAAATTTACTCTTTTGATATTTCAAAAAAAGAAAATACTTTCTTGAGGTACGTTAAAATCTATTTTACTGATAATACATAAAATCATACATCCTTAATGTTAGAAATTAAATTCAACTAAATTTTTTTATGTCGGCAAGACAAGGGACCTGTGTAAAACTTCGTGATTTGTGTAGTATATGTGTTGGCAAAATAAAATTTCAACAACGAAGCAATTAGACGTGGCAGCACTTGGAAACTTCATGAAAACCTTAATAATTAAGGAAAAGGATTGTCATGAACATGTGGTAGCAAACCCATGGTAATCAACAAGTATACGGAAATGGCTAGAAAAATCTAAGATTAATTTAATAATATTTAAGTTTACTATATCCTTCTTTATGTCGGTCTAAGAACACTATAAATATACTAAAACATTAGTGTAGTGAATGCATGAAACAAGAGAGTGTGGGAATGGTGAGAAAGAAATAAAATAAGAAGTGCTGTAGTGAGTGTAATTGGGAGAGATAGCAGCAGCTAATTTTTTGTACTTATAGCGAGTGTAATTGAGAGAGAGAGAGAGAGAGAGAGCATGCATTTCTTAATGCTAGCTGCTGCTAATTTTTTCATTTAAACTTGCACAATCTTTCTCACTCGCAAACTATATACCTATGTCTTTCTTAATATGTTTATTTTGTGTTTTAAAATTGTCCTACTTAAAATGTCTTATTAAAAAAATTAATAATTTTTATAAAATACATTTTTCTTTATACCTTTTCTTTAGTTTTTCAACAAAATAAAATTTAATTTTTTAAAAATAAAATTATCGTTTCAATTATTTCTTTCTTGCACATTTTTATACAAATTTTTTCTTATTAAAATTGTGTGAAAAGTTAACAATAGACAAAATCAATAGGACGAAGGGTGTATATTTTTTCACTTACTATACATAACAACTGTTGCAATATAATGTTATTTATTATATTAATTGATCGCCTTAATGAAGTTTTTAGTTATTGTTAAAATGTTTATTATTTTTTTAGTGTTGTCACTTTTGTTTTTTTAACCTAAGCTGACGTCATTATTTTTACTTAATTACTAAGGATTCTTGAATCTTCTAGTTACAATTAATATATTCTAATTGTGCCACTATACTTCATTCATTGCCATGTTTTGTTGATATGTTCTTAATTATATCTTTAAAATATTGACACTTATTTACTTCGTTTTTAATTTTTTATTAGGTCAACTTATTAACATAAATCATGAAACTCTTGTCCTTGCCGACATATAGAGATTGATTTTAGAAATCAAATTAACTATTATCTACTTATGTCGGTAAGTATAGAAACTTATGATTTATGTTAATATATTGGGTTTAATAGAAACAAAACAATAAAGTGAGTAAGTGACATCATCTTAAGTATATAATTAGCTTGAATAACATGATAACAAAATGCGCTATGAATGAGCATGGTGGCACAATTGAAGTATATCAACACAACAAGAAGATTCGAGAAATCTTTAGCAATTAAGCAAGGATAATGGCGGTAGCTCAAGTTGAAAAGATAAATGTGACAACATTAGAGAAATCATAAATATTTTGGCAGCAACTAGAAATTTTATTAAGACAATTAATTAGTATTATAAATAATATTATATTGTAGGAGTTGATATGTGTAATATATAGGGAAAAATATAGTTTGCGAGTAATAAAGATCGTGTAAGTGTGAGAAAATTGCATCTAACAAGTGTTCTAATTGAATAACGAATGATGTTCGTCTTTCAAGACATGGGTTAAAATTATTTTATTTATAAGGTATATGTCTATTATTAAAAGGTTAAAAATTTATATAAACATATATTATCTAGTAATTATCTTTAGATTATTAAATACTCCTTTATATTATTAGAGATTATTAGAAAAAAGTACAAGAAAAATCGCAACAACTGGCATTAAGAAATACATGCACTTATGATTCGTCCTTCAATTAATACATCAAATATTAAATTTTTATATACCGATATCAAATATTAATTAGCTGTGATTCCAATTCAGCAGTTCAATATAACATCCTTACATATGATAGGGTTTATATTTAGGATTGAGGTCTTGGCTTATTACTTGATGAACGAGAATTCGATAGGATTTATATATCCTGCACCAAAATAAAGTTTAACCGGTAAACTGCTTACAGTTTTTGTGCATCCAACTGTTTTTTTTTTTTTTTGTGTTGGAGCTTGCCAATTCTTTGATCACAGCTGCATGGGAATGAATATTGTCGAATAATTCGGTATACAAATATATATTTTTGTCTAACTATCGATATTTGATTTATTTATCGACTAATTCGAATTGAGTTTATTAGATAACTAATATAAAGGGCTATATTCTTAATTTAATTTTTTTCATTCACAATGTTAAAATTTAAATATCTAGCCTTGATTAAAAAATTGGGTGTCTCATCCCGCTCGACTAATTAGTTACTGGTAAAAAAATATGTTAAATAATCATACAAATAACTTAGAAAAAAAGCACGTCCAATAAGAATAAAAATTAGGATGTTTAAAACCGGTTCAATGGGTACTTAGTGACTCATAATGTAAGTTAAAAAATAGAAAAAAAAAAAGATGAAACATAGTAATAATATAGTAATAATACTAGACTTATTGGGCCTCTAAGTACCTATTGCGCCGGGTTTGATCACCCCTAATGAAAATTCTTTATCGTTTTTGGTGTCCATATGTACATCTCAACATTAAAAAATTAAAGCTTCGTTCGGCGTCGCTGCTAGATTGTTGATTTAGGTTGAGAATCCGCGTTTAGGGAGAAGTTATAATTTTTAGCTTCTCCAAGCGCAACCATTGAAAACAAATTCGATAGAAAAACAGGGTGAAAAGGTACTTAAAGCAACTCGCTCGGTAGAGCTTCTCCAAAAATTGGTGAAAAGCTTTACCGAACAAAACCTAAATCATACGCTCTAACCCTAAATTCTAAATCACAAACCTTAAATCTTAATAATAAACTTCAACCCTAAACCCATTTTTAATGATGAAATATACATATAGACACCGGAAAAGACACAAAATTTTTATTTGTTCAATATCTTTTAATTTAAAAACAGAAAATGGTCAAGGCAGTCTAGACATTATATAAAAGGGTAACTTATCACGAATAGAGGTGAGCAAAACTCGAGTCGAATTTTTTTTTGACTTGACTCGAGGCGAAAAAACTCGACTCGTCTTGATTCAACTCGAAATTTTATAAACTCAGCTCAACTCGAGAAATTTCAAATAAAGTTTGAGTTATAAAATGAAAAATCGAATAACTCGAACAACTTGAAATTTTTAGTAATTATTGGATTGATTTTTAAGTTCGAGTCGAGTTTTTCAATTTTTCCTGATATATATATACCAATATACAAAAATATGAAGAAATATATGCCACACATGAAACAATGGCGGATCCAGAATTTTTTTTAGGGTGAGCACATGCCAAAATATTTTTTAGGGTGTGCACAAGTCAAAAAATTTTCAAAATTTTAGGGTGTGCACAAATTATAAAATTTAAAGACTAATTCATAAAAATAAAAAAATAAAACCAAATGTGTGAACTTTGAAAAGTTCAGGGTGGGCATGTGCCCACCCAAGAATATATGTGGCTCTGCCACTGACATGAAAAATATATGAATATATATATATATATGCATATCTTATAGTATGATTAGAGAAATTCGTTTAAATTAGAATAAATTTGTACTATAAAATAATAAATAATTACAATTAAATTTGTATAGGAACTTGAAAACTCGACTCGACTTGAATTTTATAAACTTGACTCGAATCAAAAAAATTTAAATAAAGTTTGAGTTGTAAAATATGACCCGTCAACTTGAATAACTTAAAAAACTTTTTAACTCGACTCAATTGAATGCTCACCCCTAATCATGAATGCCACTTTTGTTTTACATATGTTTTATTTAAATTATTGTATATGAAAAATTACATTTCAGTCTCTTATGTTCTATTTGTTACAGTTTAGTCATTGTTTCATAAACACGTTAAGAAAATGGTTATTTTGATGATTTGTCTTCATGGTTCAAATTGGTTAAAAAATCAAAAATACTAAATTGCAAAATAAAGTTAAATTCAAATACTAATTTTAAACTACGAAGTCAAATTTAAATGTATAATTAGAAAAAAAATTAAGTATCAAATTAAACACTAATAAAAAAATACTAAATTGTAAAATAAAGTTAAATTTGAATACTAATTTAAACTAATAAGTCAAATTTAAATGTATAGTTGGAAAAAAAATTAAGTATCAAATTAAACACTTAATTGGACAAAAAATTAGACACCAACAAAACCATCTAAATTCTACACACAAATTCCCCCTTTCCCCCGTCTCACCCATGCTTAAACCATGTCCAACCCTCTACCATCAACACCACCACCTCCCCAGCACCACCACCAATCCCCGCACATCACTACACCGACCACCGCCGTCAACCGTGAATATCGCAAATGGAACTGGACAATCCACGAGACTCTAACTCTCACCACCGCCAAAAGACTAGATGACAAACGCCGCGCGAGACGTTCCGCGAGCTCAGTGTCGAAACCAGGCGAGTTGAGGTGGAAATGGATCGAGAAATGAAATTTACCTGTTAACAAGCAGGTACCAAAGCCTCTGAGCAGACGCCTGAATTGATCCTTGACCTGTGTTATTTGATTTGAAAGTGAAAAGGGGGTGAAGTAACGTAACATGTTTATCTTATTTATTTTAATTTAAATCAAAACGTTATACTTAACTTGTGAACAAGGTATGGAATGAAACTGGGTTAGATTATACTTTCTATTATAGTGAAGGACCTGTACGATAATTTTACCGGAAATGGAGAGCAAATGTTTCACTTTCTCTATAATCTGCGGAGATGGTCCAAAACTAGTGGTATTAGGCTCATGAGCTCCTGCAGATGCTGACCCATCATTTGCAGCAACTTTGGTGCCCCAAGGGTACCCTTTTTGATAGTTTTGCATAAAATTAGGTAGTTTTTTAGGAGGTAATTTCGTATATTCAAATTATGTGTGATATTATTTAGTGATTGTGTAATCATAATTGAGCAATACTTAGGTGAGGGGAGGCATAATTTGCTCCTTATGGGTATTGAACTCACAATCTAACAGAGTGGGAATGATGTTAACGGAGACCTTTTAACCACATGTAGTCTTGTAGAGATTGTTGACTGTTCTTTGAAGACTTTTTTATCGTGAGTTTGATTATTAAAAAGTGTGAAGTCTAAAAAATTTGAATTTTCAGTTATTTTTTCACTTTTACCTCACCTGAACAATTACTAAATTTGATATATTAATAAGCAAAGTAAAAAAAATCATTACTGAAATTGAATATTTTGAATAAATGGTCAATCAATTATCCAGTTTAGTTAGCTAATTTACCTTCTTCTTTATACTAAATTTGATATTTTAAATTCAAGTCTTTCCTACCGGACCCTTGATAATTTATCACCTTCTTCTCACTAGGCATTTCAAATATATGCTTGAGCTTAAGATAAAAGAATTGTTGTTGTCACGATCTCGATTCAACAATAAACAAGTGCCAACTAGTTGGGTAGTTTATGACGAACAGATGTTAATCGGTCTTTCCTATGGATAACTTGAAGTCACATATTATATATATTTTTTTATTAAAATTGATTTTGTTTGGAAATTATTTTATTAAAAAGAAAGATTGGTATAGCGGTAAGGCCCAATGAAAGAATCGAAGTAAAGAAAATGCCTCTAGCCATGGAAGCCATGCAAGGTTCAAGCAGCTGATCGGAGCTCGAAGAAGCACTAAACCATGGACAGTAGATTTGAGGAGTTATTGAGTTGAGTCGAGAGGTGACTCAAAGTACAATTTATTAAAAGGTTTAATACACTTTTCCCCCTAAGCTTTACCTATTTTCTCAACTTGCCCCCTAAAGTTTATTTTGACTACTTTTGCCCCTTAATGTTTTTAACATTATTCATTTCAACCCAAAAACTAACACCGTTAAAAAAATCTGTCTTGGCCAATCAGAACGCACCACATCATTTTTTTTCTTTATTTTTAAATTTTAAAATAAAATAAATATGTTAAAATATTTATTAATTTAATTATATTTCCTAAAATACCCAAAACACCCCTATCTTCATCCCCAAATCATTTTCTTCCCCATTTCACCCCATCATCCTCTTCCCCCATCCCCTCCGTTCACCAAACGATGGTTTTTGTCTTGTTTTCCTGCTCCAGTTTCACTTCTACCGGTAAATTTCCAACAAGACAATAACAAAATGTATATTCTTTACTTCACTTTAAAAGTTTAATCTGATTTTTTCTCAAATACGGTTGGAGATTGAATGTTTTAGTTCTGGGATTCGAGTTTGTGGAAGTAAAAGGCAAAATGGGTTGCTGAAATTAGCTTCAAAACTTGATCTTGTAGTTCCTTTTATATGGCGCGTTGATTTGATTTGGAAAGTTGGGTTCAATTATATGATTTTAGCTTCTGTTCTGAATTCAAATCCTTCTTCCTTAATGAATGATAATCGACTCTTCTTTCCAGCAGTTTGGTATTTGTTTTAATTCCCCAAAGAAGAAATCTATGCTTACTGACAGAAAGATCGAGTTTTTTTTTTTTTTGCATCATTTACTGTCCACATTCTTGTTCAAAAGCTGCTTAATTTAGGTCTTTTCAGATAACAAAGAGATGAAAGAATGGATAAAAACAGAGGTAACACAAGATTTATGTGTTTAAACTTATTAAAAAGAGTAAAAAATCTACTAAGAATTGAGATTTGTGCGGTCAAAAGATTTGAGGTAATGTTGATTTCTTAAACCTTTGATTTCTAATGGATTCTCCAATATTATTTTCCAAAATCTCATTGTCTTTCTTTGTTTTTTAAGAGTAAACATTCAATTAAGAGGAAATTCACTCATTAGAGGTAAGGTTCGTTCTTCTCCTCTAATGAATGGTTCTTTATTAAAATTCTCAAGTATTTGATCATTGTTTAATGTTTTCTAATGAGTTTTGATGATTTGATTGTAAAAATTGATTAAATCAAGGTTTAATTGATAAGATTAAGTGATTTTCATTTCGGATCTATTTTGTTTAGTTCTTGATTGGTTATAATCATGATTTTGATGTTTTATAATGTTAATAAGTTTGGTTTTAATATTGGAATCCCGAAACTAAGTGAATCTCTAATTTCTTAGGTTGCTAGTGTTGTGTTTTTGGCGAGTTTTGGTTGTTTAATGAATGCTGAAAGGATAAAGATGATGTTAGGTTATTTTTGGATGTTAATTGATGAATCAAAACAGTAGGTTTTGGCTGGGTTAAGTTTGAAAGATGTTCGATGTTGTTTTCGGTTGTTGTGGAAGTGTTTCGGTTAGAGTTTGAGGATGATTGTTGGGAATTGATGTTGCTGGGTTTATGAATGCATTTTGATGCATTAGAATCTCTGTTTTTTGTGTGGTTAAAATAGGGGAAGTCAATCCTCAAGCTTGTGGCGTGGTCTCAGATGCTTTGGAGGAGTAGTTCGCATCGGCGAAGGAGGCTTTGCATTGTTGGTGAGTGAGAACGCTTTTTACAGCTTTTTAAAAGATTGAAAGTTGAGTTTGGGGGTTTAGATTAAGCTTGAAATACTGGTCTAAATCGGAAGTAGGTAAAAGATGAATTTTCTCTATCGAACTCGGTTTGGTAATTTGTTTTATGCCCTTGTTTTAATTGTTTGATTACTCACTATTTATGCATGATTTGAGCATGATTTAATGCTGGAAAATGGTTGTTTAATGATGTTGATGCATTTGGAAGTAATGCATGTTTTGATAATGTTTCGAACATTAGTAATGCATGGTAGAATGCATTGTATAAATGGTTTAGATTAAGCTTGAACTGGTCTAAACTCGGAAGTAAGTAAAAGATGAATTTCCTCTATCGAACTTGGTTTGGTAATTTGTTTTACGCCCTTGTTTTAATGGTTTGATTACTCATTATTTATGCATGATTTGAGCATGGTTTAATGCTGGAAAATGGTTGTTTAGTGATGTTGATGTATTTGGAAGTAATGCATGTTTTGATAATGTTTTGAACATTGGTAATGCATGGTAGAATGTAATGTATAAATAGTTTTAATTGATGCATATGAAAACAGTGAGTTAATGTTTAATAAATGAATTATATTGGTAAGTGATGGTATGAAAAGGTTTTTTAAAATGTTATCGGATATAGTTGACCAGCTATATGATTAATAGTGCACTATAAAAACTCGCTTCGGGTGTTGAGGGTTGTAAGGTACTGAAAACTCCACCACGAGTACCCTAACGGTTGTGGGGTTATATGGTGCCGAAAACTCCCGTTAGTGGGTATACACCTAACCGATGATTTGAGTTATGATTGTACCGTAATTTCGATTGAGGTTGTATGAAGTGTTGAGGGGACATTTATTGAATCCGTGTATCCGATGTAATATTTTTGTAAGTGGAACTTGGTTTGAGATCACTTGAAAGCCAATATAATTGTAAATGTATCATGTTGATGGATTATGTTGTATAATGTGAATTTATGCATGTTTTACTCCTTAAGCCTTGTGTCACGGACATGCCCCTTTTACTCGGTTGGCAAGCCGTGCGGCACTTGAAATGGGTGTTACCTAGACAAGTCAGCCTTTCTCATGCCCCTTGGTCCAATGAGTTATCTCGGTCTAGCCTTCTAAGGGTCACAACGCGCTAGGGCTTTAAAATTTTAAATCCCGCAAGGCCTAGCGATACCTACACTCTAACCTCGTACTTCAGCCACGAGCGCGATATGAGGCCCTATAGCCCCAAACCATCCTTAGGTATTTCTCCTAAGGAGATAGTGCGCCAACCACTAGGCCCCACTGCCCACACACCTAGGCCCCACATGGGCCTAAGAGTAGGTCACTTACACCAAAGAAGCTCGGTCGCTAGCCCAAGCGAGGGGGATGGTGGAGACCCGACACCAAACCACTTCCCCCTAAAGAGCTAAATAAACTTACCAAAAATGTCACGAGTAGCTCATCAGGGATTTCTCATCTCATCACTCAGTCCACCTTTGCTCGGTTTGAAACGGGTTTGTCAAGGTAGGATCGCAATACAATAAGGGATGGCCTTGACATTCTCCCCCACTTCTTCTATCGATGCCCTCATTGATATAGTCCAAGAAGTGATGGTTCTGACATTTTCCTTTATCGATGCCCTCATCGATGTAGTCCAAGAATGGATGGTTCTCATAGACGTTGACATCAGTTCTTCATAACTTGATGAGCCGATATGGACATCTGTGGTAGCACATATTTGATTCGTGCTCGATTGATACACTTTTCTAGTCTCACCATTTGAACATTCAAGCACATAATTCTAGTCTCGATCATGGGTTATTTCTATTTCTTTTTGACTATGTTGCACATCTGTGACCATCTAGACTGATCATGAACTCATCATGACCTAGTTCCACTTGTTCCCTATAGAGTGCTAGATTCATGCTCCCCCACTTATACTCTAATTGTGGCTCGAGCAAAGAGACAAGTAACAAACCATTGATCCACTCAAACATGTGCCTTGTAGTTTCTTTATGCTCCACGATCTGCCCATTAACCTACACAAATACAAAAGTAACATACCTGGCCAAGAGCAAGCGAGTTACGATTCGTCACTTAATGGCTTGCTCCTCGGCATTAAGCATCTTTGCCAACTTTGTCTCATCTCGTACCGAGACCTTCAAAGTGTTGAATGTGTCACCATACATTCACCATCATATTAATCCAAGTTTGCCAGTACATGCTCGCGTTGCACTTGGTTGCTTAATAATGCAAAGATGATCTCTAGTTGCCAACACCGTATAGAATTGTACTTGTTTTTTGTCCTTCTCAATACTCCCTATATTACAAGATATATAAACAATTTTATCAATGATAACATATTCACACAAGTCTCGTATGATACCTGGTTGGCACACATTGCCTTACGCTACCACCAATCATGGTATGCCTTTGTATTTATACATCATGTGTTTTAACTATTTGAGAACACAGCCCCTACGACAAGCTCACATCATCTACTCGTGAGACTTTCTTCTTACCCAATTATACATGTACCATTTGCCACGTGAATGCACACCAATGTTCACTCGAACAACCTTGTCCTTGTTCCAGTAGCAAGCAGATGGTCACATGCCCTCACTAGAGCTTCTCAATGGTCTCCAATGGCCCTTTGTAATAGCCAATCAAGTTGTACCTTATTTCGTTTCTACTTCACTTATTTCGTAAAAGAAGGAACTGTTGATTAAGTACAAAAAAACAAATCGATCTCTGGGCACACCTGGCTTGTACACTATAAATAAGTTAACTTTTCCCCATCTACTGATGTCTCCCCACTATCCACTTATTAGAAAAGTTTATCTTGTTATCACGCCAGCAAAGTGTACCTGTATCGGCACCCCCACAAACATCATATCAACATTAGTCTCGTGTTGTGGACTTCAAAAATGATGTCTCCCTTGTGCCCTCTATATGTGACTTAGATTTCTGTAGGATACCAAACTCTTCCCCATATGCCCACGACATCTAGTCAGTAAAGCATTCTCACGCAGGATCAAGTCCTCTATATTCTCTTACATAATCTCAAATAGAACTTGTATGCGCCAAATCCCCTAGCTTCTTCTGAGCATTATACTCTACATTTTCGAAAAAGAATGAGCTCTTTAACTCTTTCTTCAGCTCTTCCCATATCTTGACAGAACAAACACCATTAATAAACTTGGACCGCCACCACAACTTGGCGTCCCCTGTTAGATACATCGAGGCCACCGAGACCTTGTCTTCATTTGTTTTAGTATGTGTATCCCGAAAATATTGCTCGATGTCAAACAAGAAATTTTCAAGCTCCTTAGCATCTATGTTCCCTTCATATCGTTGAGGTTCCGGAACCCTAGTCCTCGGACCCTTATCTGCTGTCATTGAATTGCCCATAGCTATCTGTAGCAAGTTAACCTGAGCCTTGATCTCATCTAGTTCGAACTTCATATGACTTAATGAATCTTTGGCTTCATTACCAAATCTTTGATAGCTTGGGCCAACTCTTGTTGTGTTTCCTCAATTGCTCGAAGCCAATCATTTGATGCCACAGCTCTCATGGCAGCCACTGCGGCCTCAAGTTCCTTAAACTGACTCGGGTCTATCAACCCACCACCATGTGTCGACGTCCTAGCACCTGGTGTGTTCCCTCCCTGAGAGCAGTACTCGCTCCACGCTTTCGCGTTGTCACCATTTTTGTCAACATATACAGAATTATTATGCCTGCACAGACATCATCTTTCACAAACAGGTGTGATATTTGTGACGTGTCCTTCTTTGTTGCATGAAGCCGACATTTATCTCTATTGCATGCGACCAGGGCTTTTTGACACCTGCCTTCATAACACACACAAAAGAGAAAATTGACCACAACACTAGTTAGTTCAATTACATAACAATAAAATGAAATGTACCTTACACGTTACCATAGGACTTTCCAGTACGTCCCCTACTGTAATTCACGCTCCGTATTACCAAACTCTGGGAGGTGCTTTGTAAACTCCTTGACCACCACATTTCTCTTTTTGGGTAACACTGACATATCCGTGGTAACCAAGTTTTGCTTCCGGTCTCTCGGTCTATACATCAGTTTTGACCTGAGCCATGGCTTTATTAGCTCGCCCCACCAAATAGCTTGTCGGTAGTAGCCCATATCACTACTGCCCAAACTGAGGATTTTGTAACACTTGGGTGAAATCCGAATTGTAATTGAACCATCACCACATACCCCCTCGAGCTTGTCTGTCCCACGCTCACTTTTTGGCTCTGCTTGTGAAGGAACTTCTAAGGAGAGTTTTTCTCAGATACACCCACATTACCAAGTTGTACCACCATTGTATTTATCACCCAAACGGCTAGCTTTACAAAGAGCATTCTGCCTTACCATAGCCAGCATCCCCATTAAAGGAAGATTTTCATGCCAAAGGAGTTTTTTTCCTATCCAAGATAAAACCGTATTGACTCGCACAACCTTTGTCATCCCATATTTGCAATCTATTGCCGAAGAATCTAGTCCAAACTACCACATCGCAACACATTCTTTTTTACCTTAAGACCCAATGTGTCTTGTGAAAATTGCCATTTACAGACAAATTATTAGCTATGGGAAGCATTCCCCTTAGGCTCATTGATTTCATTTGACAATGTAACAGATTTTTCCCTCGAGAACCCATGGCATGTCTATCGCTAAAAGAGTCCACATCAACAAGAGGAAGCATACCAATAACTTGGCACTCCCTTTTACCCTCATTATGTTTCGAGGAGGCAACTTCTTCCAGCATATTGCGATCGCCGCGATCCTTTGACCACTTCACTAGATAGTTCGAGGTCATAAGAGTTTTGTCACGCACCTTTAAACGATCACACTGTACCAAAGTACTCCCATAATAAACGAGCTTTATCATAATCCTTTGATTTTTTTTATCAATGAGCGAATCTACAACCTTGAGGAACACGACTCTGCCGCATTGATCCTCCGAACACAAAGCAACTATAGTAACTGTCTCAAGTTGTCTCCAACTCTTCCCTCTAGGGTTAGTCTGCGAACCCATGACTACCCATTGTATCAATCTATATCCATTTGTACACAATTCTCTTTTCACTTGAAAAGAGATAGTTAAGCAACAACCAAGCACCACAGTGCCAAGATAAACAATATTGCCATTAACTTCCATTATTCAAGAAATTATCACATTACCCTGGAAACGACAAGCACCAATATGTTAGATTAACAAAAATAAGCATATTTTATGTTTCGGACTGCACACGCCCTTGTGCTAACAAGACAAAACAAACATCAATAAACAAAGGTTACTAACACAAGGCACTGTATCAAAATAAGTATCACTATTACTGATAGCCACCATACGGAATGACTCTCCTATTGAGTGGCGCGTAAGCATCCCCATATTGCTAGAATACGTGCCACCGTGCTACAAGGAATACACACTTCATCATGTCTCATAGACAACCATCAACGAGCCTTTAAAGAAACCATAAATATTGCTTGTCCCAAATCATGGACAAGCACTATTGTGCAAAGGTCAATCTCGTCCACCAAAAGTTCTCGCGCTTTTTTGCCCCTCAACTCGATCACCTTTTCGATCGGCAACAACAATGCTACACCTGTAACGAACAAATGAGCACCACTGTGATCTAATTCACACACGCCACTACGTTAATGTAACACATCGGCACTACCATGTCAAAACCCACAATTAGACACATTTGAGCCTTGACTAGGTCTTGATCAATTAGCATCATAGGGAGTCACCCTGCCTACTCCACTCGTGAAAGCGCTTGGCGAAGATTCTAGCCACCTTGCCTACCCTCACAGGGTGCTTGGCGTGAAACTAGACCACATTGCCTACTCCACTTATGGATGCGCTTGGCGTGACATTACACCATCCTGCCTACTCCTTAAAGAGAAGCGTTTGGCGTATGATTCAACCACCCTGCCTACTCCCTACATGGGAGCGCTTGGCGTAGTCCCTTACCTTGCCTGCTCCAGTCCAAAGAACGCTTGGTTTACTGTCATTTGACCCTGCCTACTCCATTTATCAGAGCGCTTAGAGTAGAATCCACAATCCAACACCTCTGTACACAGAAAAAGTCTCATTTCTTTTACTTGTCATGATGATCCACCCTGACTACTCCACCTGTGGGAGCGCTTGGCATGAGACCAACTAATCCACAAATAGTCCAACTCTTATTTTGCTACACATCCATCTGGCGTCACCACATACCACAACCACTGGAAAAAGCTTCACAATGTTCAAATTGGCACATGAGCACTATGGCGTTTGGTTAACAAATATGCACCACTGTATCAAAAGTCATAACCAAACACCACCGTCACATGACTACATTATCCTATCATTTTCTCGTTCTAATACCACGTGTCACGGACATGCCTCTTTTACTCGGTTGGCAAGCCGTGCGGCACTTAAAATGGGTGTTACCCAACAAGTCAGCCTTTCTCATGCCCCCTTGGTCCAAGGAGTTATCTCGATCTAGCCTTCTCAAGGTCACAATGCGCTAGGGGCTTTAGAGTTTCAAATCTCGCAGAGCCTAGCGATAGCTAGACTCTAACCTCGTACTTCAGCCACGAGCGTGATATGGGGCCCTATGGCCCCAAACCGTCCCTAGGTATTTCTCCCTAGGAGACAGTGCGCTAACCACTAGGCCCCACATGGGCCTAGGAGTAGGTCGCTTACACCAAGGAAACTCGGTCGCTAGCCCAAGCGAAGGGGATGGTGGAGACCCGACACCAGACCACTTCCCCCTAAAGAGCTAAATAAACTTACCAGGAATGTCACGAGTAGACGTTGCTTCGTCCCAAACGATGACACTTTCTGGATAGAGCCTTCATCGCCTTCCCAAAGCATCTTAACTTGCATCCTTGACTTGGTAGCTCCTCAGGGATTGCTTATCTCATCTCTCGGTCCACCTTTGCTCGGTCTGAAACGGGCTTGTCAAGGCAGGATCGCAATACAACAAGGGATGGCCTTGACACATTGTATATGGGATGTTATGCATGGGAAAACTTACGTTGAGGGTTAGCAAATAAAATTTTGTTGTTGATTCATGATACATGTTGCATATGGTTTAGTATGCATGGTTTGTAAATGAAAATGGCATGGTTTGCAAGGCATGATGTTTTGAAAGTGTTTCAAATGATGGTTTTAGTGTATTTTGGGAAATCGATTTTAAATGCATTGATGGTGTTTTGTTTTAGAGCACTCCTCACTAAGCTTAGTGTGCTTACGCTCTCTTTGTTATCAATGCAGAGAATTGATGGTTCGTGGCAGCAAGCAAGTGAAAGAATTCCAAGTGCACAAGTCATTTGAAAGTATGCTTTTCAAACTAGATTGAAGGTCCGTGGCAGCAAGCAAGTGAAAGGATTCCAAGTGCACAAGTCATTTGAAAGTATGCTTTTCAATCTAGATTGGTAGTAATAAAGTCAATGAGGTTCATTTGAAAGTATGCTTTAGTTTGAAGATATTTGAATAAACAGGGCGAAATTCATTGGGCTCCGGTTTTGATATGTACTGTTTTTCTCCTTCATGTGGGGCGTTGGGGGGTATCGTAAGCTTCAGGGACAACAAAGTCTTTATCTCAAAAAGTCAGATTATCCAGCCAAGTTTCATATCTTTGATCGGAAGTGTTCCCAGTTGGAATAGGAGTTGCGGGTTCATCAATCTCCATGCACCAAACGACGTTGTGGAGAGGAGGGATGTTTTCTCGGAGATTAGGAATCTTATTTCTTCTAATTATATATTGTGGTTCATTTGTGGTGATTTCAACACGGTTAAGTGTACGGATGAAAAGATAGGCCTATCGCTGAATTCCAATTCCTTGAGGGACCTAAATTCACTGATTGAAAATAATGGCCTGATCGATTTAACGCTTGTGGGGAGCCGTTTTACCTGGAGTAATCTTAGAGATAATCCAACGATGTGTAGACTAGACAGAATGTTGGTATTGCCAGAAATACTCTTGCTATCAGATTTATTCCTGTGAACCCTCCCCAAATCTGTCTCAGACCATAACTCGTTCCTTGCCTCTGTTGGTGATTTCAAGACTGGTAAGCGTCTGTTTAAATTTTTCAGTCACTGGATGGAATCGACAAAGTTTAATGAGATGTTCAATCCTGCACTTTCCTCTCTGCGTGGGTCGGGTATTGGGAATATCCTAAAATGTTCAAGGAGTATCATTAAGGGGTGGGTGGCAAAGGAAAGAAAACTAAGTTTAAGGTCCTCCATTGATGTAACTGAAAAGAAATTGGAAGCTTTGGAAGTCCAATTCGAGAATGGTGCTAATTGCCCTGCTGCGTCACGTGAGCTTAGCATGTTGAGATCAGAACTATGGGGTCTTCTACGTACCGAGGAAAGAGAGTGCCCCCCAAAATAGAGGATATAGTGGATCGTCAAGGGAGATGGAAATACCAAGTTTTTCCATTCAATGGCTTCGATCAGGCGAAATTCAAATTGGATCCATAGAATTCGAGTAAATGGGAAATGGATTTCAAAGCCTGAGGAGGTTCGAAATGTTGTACAGAACCATTTTTGTGCGGTTCATAATTCCAGCCCTACTGTCGGTTTAGCTGATTTGGACTGTGACTTCAAGCAAATCAGTGTGGATGCAAAGAGGGCTCTGGAAAGACCCTTTGAGGAGGGATGAAGTTTGGAAAATTCTTAGAAGCGCAAAGGAAAATAAAACCCTGGGCCGGACGGTTTCGATTTGGGTTTCTACAAGAAATATTAGAGTACACTTAAAGGGACATTATGCAATTCTTGTTGGATTTCTCAGAAGGTAATGCTTGGGACCCAAGTATTAATCAATCTTTTGTTGCCTTAATTCCAAAAGTTTCAGCTCCGGAGAACGTGGATGATTTTCGCCCAATTAGTTTGGTGGGAGAGGTGTATAAAATTCTAGCAAAACTCATGGCGAATTGACTGTCTTCCTGCCTTGACGATATCATAAGTGAAACACAACTTGCTTTCGTGAAGGGTAGGCAAATTCTGGTGGCAAACGAAGTTGTGGATTTGGTGAGGAGAAGGAAAGGGAAAGGGGTTGTATTCAAAGCCAACTTTCATAAAGCTTACGATACGCTAGATTGAGACCTTCTCGACTTATTGATGTCCGAGATGGGGTTCAGGGCCAAGTGGCGTGGTTGGATTAGATCATGCATCTCCCCAGTTTCAGTAATGATCGCCGATAAATAATTTCAATATAAAAGGGGCTTAAGGCAGGGCTGCCCATTATCGCCACTATTATTTAATATCGTGGCTGAAGGTTTGAGTTCTGTTCTCTCAAAAGCCTCGATGCTCGGTTTCTTTGGTGGCGCAAAAATAGGTCAGGAAGCTTTGGAAGTGACTCACCTTCAGGTTGTCGATGACCTTATCATCTTTAGTGAGGCAAGCCTTACACAACTGAAAAACATTAGGAGAACTCTGAAAGTATTCGAGCTCGCCTCTGGTCTAAAGTTAAATCTGAAAAAACCTACCTTGTTGGGGCTAAATGTGGAAGAGCCCTTGGTGGCAGAATGGGCTTCCGCGATTAAGTGCAGTGTAGGTTCCCTCCCTTCTTCGTATCTTGGGTAGACTGTAGAAGAAATCCAAAATCCTTGTGGAAGCCAATGGTAGATAGAGTCAAAAACAAACTATGTCCTTGGAAATCAAAGCAGTTGTCCTTCGGGGGAGGATCACCTTAGCAAAAGCCGTGCTCTCCAATCTCCCAATTTATTTTCTGTCAATATTTAAATTGCCGATGGCCATAGCTAAAGAGATATCAAGTCTCGTTTCCAACTTCATTTGGGGTTCTACGGAGCAAAGGAAAATTCATTGGGTGAGTTGGGAAACAATATGCTTGTGTAAAAAACATGGTGGTCTTGGCCTCGTTGATTTCGGATTAAAAAAATTTGGCATTTTTGAATAAATGGGTCTAGAGATACGGGCTCGAAAAGGATCACTTATGGAGAAGTGTATTTCACGCCAAGTATGACAGAGGATCTGTGAGCCTGCTGCCGTTTCACAATTCAAATTCTTATGTCTTGGATGTGGAGGGACATCTCAAATCTGGTTTGTTCTCCTCCCTCGGAAGAAATTCGGATCTGAGTATCTAGATCTCGAGACATTGCATTTGGGGTTATCTTATGACAGAAAGACTGTGCTTGGTTTCAGAGAAACCAATTATACACTATGAAACAATTATTGGGTTCAGATGTTACAAACCCAATTTTAAAACAAGGTACCCTGTTAACCACAACTCCAAATGTGCTACTCATTCAAGTAAGTCGAAGAGCTCAACCAGATGTATATAATTTGTAACTATTAATGTTAGACCAAATGTGCCACTCATTCAGGTAAGTTTGCTTTTCTTAATACGGTGAATTCTTTGAAATAAACTGAAATTAAATGCTATGCACAGTAGACAGTATACGTAAATCGTGGAAGCAAAAGCTTTAACAAAGAACTTTAAGAAAGCAAGAAGCAAGGAAGGTCAGCAATGTAGTACCTCCGAATGAAGCTTCTTTGAAATAAAAGGTTGAGGAAATAACATCCATTGAACCACTGCTAATGTCAAAAGTAGCAAAATGATCTGTACAAGTCGAGCAAAAATAGACCATTGTGAATGCTTGAAACAACACACGACAAAGTAACAGTTTGCAACAGTATCCAGATGGGAGATAAGCAAACCAGAAACGCCCAAAAAACTCCTATCACCAAGATCATCCGTGGGACTTAAAAACATATAGATCATCACATGATAAAGGTCCACTTGAGAACCATTGCACCACTTAATTATAATGAGAAGTGAAAGATAACCAAAATGGAAGTTAAGAAAAATCATCTGTGGCACAAACTGATACCTAATAACAAGATGCAAAGTAGATTTCAGTTTCGTCACTTAGAAAAACCAACTGAAGAAAAGGAAATAAGGAAGAAAAGTGAATTTAGAAAATGCAACATTGACATCTTCATTTTAAGAGAATTTAGAAAATACAACTCTGAAAGACTTTCACGCCAGCTTGGATCAACTCCAAATGCATATGGTTCACGAAATTTGATTAAACCAGAAGAACGTGCATCACTGACCAAAACAAACACATGAATAGTGAAGCAATGTGTAACCCCAATACCCGACCCAAAAGATATGGTCGAATGTAGAAAGTTACAATTGAAACTTTACACTCAAGTAAACAACTCAAAAGTCAAAACATATTTAAACTGAAATTCTTAATAAAGTAACAATAAAATAGTTCATTTTGAAAAATAACAAAAACAATACTCATGCTACAATTGAACGTAAATTTAAAATACTATAAATTCTACCATGCTTACACAATCACTCCAGAAATGCTTTGATATGGGTTAGAAACAAGGGATAGTTTATAAACCTTTAAAATCATATTTTTATGTTAGAAAAAAGTTTGACCAAAAATGCTTTGATATGCACACAATGCAGATGTACCCAGCTTCACTCACCAGTAGAAGAGGAAGTTCCCCGGAATTTCCTCAATCATCACTGTGGATGCACTACCCGTGAGTGTCATCTGATAGGAACGCGGATACACTACCCGTGAGTGTAATCCAATAGGGACGCGGATACACTACCACCTAAGTGTAATCCGATAGGGACATGGTTACACTACCCTGTGAGTGTAATTCGATAGGGACGCAGGTCATACTATTACAGGAGCAGATCTGAATCAAAGAGCATCATCCGAAGACTGACGCTTCATTCGATCACGAATCTCGTCCAACAATATGTATTCTGAAAAGTACAAAACCAAAAGCCACTCGAGACTTTAGAGATATTCAAAATCATTAGAAATTCGGAGAAATTATCATTCCAAAAGAAATTGAAGGATGTCATATTAACTAGTTTCGTGATAAACTGTCTATTTCGTTTTAAGACAGGATAGATTGCGTAAGATCAAATGTTGATACCATACATTCAAACTCCAGAAAATGCGCTATTTCCAAACTATGGTCTCAATAGTGCAGAACCTTTTATAGAGCAACCAGTTCCCACCATTTAGCCGCTTTATAGCAAATCTCAATCTCTTATCAGCTATCACCTTTAGAATCCCAGAGCAAGGACTGGAAAAAGTTCAACTTCAACAGAAACTCGCCCTACCATGTTTGAAGCATGTGAGTATGCTCAAACAAGAAGTGAGCTTAAGTTAGCACAAAGGGACCCAGAAAGCATCAAGACACCAATCATACTCATTCATTCTTAAATGAGGGAAACCACAACATATTTTACATCCCATGCCATATTCATATAAATCAACAAAAAATAATTTTTTTAAAAGACCAAGTATATTTAACGACTAACAGTCATTACAACCCAGAAAATCAGGAAAAATGAAACCATTTAAAAGAAGTTTACCCTGCATGCATAATGAAATGAAAATGACTTTAATGTTTAAACCCAAATCAAACTTGTATTGTGTACACCCACTGAAAAGCATCTAATCACAATCCCTCAATATTTTGGTATGAGATCTGTAAATAACTCAATTGATCCTATAGCAACTGTCAAATTAAAACTTGTACTATACACTCATCAAAAGCAATCATATTCTCTAGTTCCAAAAATAACAAGCTCGTTGAAAATATTAAGTGTCACTTTCCTTTAAAGGGAAACTTAAAGTTGGGTCTAAAGTTATAAGAGTACTATGGACGAAATCAAAAAGTAAAACCTTTTTTTGGTAAGCTGAAAGCCAAACTCAAAATATAAACTTTAAAATCTTTTCAACCAAATCAGGAACCGCAATTATTACTAGTATAATATCTTTGCCCTTAGTTTTAAGGGTCAGGTGTCCTATTTAAATCAAGCAATTCCATCAAATCTCAAATCAAACAGGGGACTGATACACAAAATTAGTTAAGCCAAGATTTTACATCTCCACAGTCACCAAAACATCACCTAACCGACTCCAACAAATTTTCCAAATGCAACTAAAAGAAAAAAAAAATGAATAACAAGGCTATCTTCAATTGAACGTGAAATTCAGTTCTTGACTAATGCTGAACAAACAAACAACAAAAATCTTAAATTATGCTTTACAACGATTATAGTCAAGAAATATTTAAAACAAAAGCAAAGTGAATTGATCCAAGTATAGGAAGACATACATCATGGAACTGGGGGATACCAAGTTCACCAAGATAAGAAATGGCACGGTGAGCGGACTCCAAGGGAATAATGAATTGAACAAGGGTCATTTTCTCTGACCACATCAGATCCATCGATGGCCAGTTATCTACAAACTTCTGTATTCATTCCATTTCCCTCTCTTTCTCAAGAATCAAACGGAAAAAAAAAGAAATTCGGACCTGAGTATCTAGATCTTGAGACATTGCATTTGGGGTTATCTTATGACAGAAAGACTCGGTTTGATTTCAGTTTCTGCGTCCCAATAAATTTGAAATTCGCGCAGAATTAACATATTCGTTTTCTTTTTTACGGGTTCTTTTTTAATTACAAAGAAAGAACCTTTTGTACCATTTTCTTTAACAGGATATGAACCTAAAAAAGATCAATTTCATTCGATGACGGTGGGGAAAATCAAAAATAGAAAAAACTAAAATCCAACAAGTTGGTTTCAAGAAATATTCAAAACAAAAGCAAAGTGAGTTGATCCAATTATAGAAAGACTTACATCACGGAACTAGTGGACATTGAGTTCGTCGAGATAAGAAATTGCTCGGTGAGCGGACTCGAAAGGAATAATGAGTTGAACAAGGGTTAGTTTCTCCGATCGCATCAGGTCCATCGACGGCAAGTTGTCTGCAAACTTCTGAATTCTTTCCATTTCCCCCTTTCTTTCTCAATAATGAAACGAAAATAAAAGAAGTTTGGGTCTGAGTTTCTATACCTGAAGAAATTTAATATGGAGTTACAACTGATAGCCTTTTATTTCAGTTTCTGCGTCCCAATCTAATTTGAAATTTGCGCGTAGATTTGGGAGAGCCGTTTTTCTTTTTACGAGTTTTCTTTAATAATTTTTTTTTATACCCATGCGGTTTAAATTTTAGTTTATACGTATTTTTTAAGTTTTAGGGTTAAAAATTTTGTTTAAGGTTTAAGATTTAGGGGTTTAGAGTGTAGGGTTTAGAATTTAAGGTTAGTGTTTATAATTTAAGGTTTAGAGTGTGGGGTTTAATTTTTTAGGGTTAGGATTAAAAATTTAAGATTTGAGTTTTTATAGTATATTAAAATTTTACCCTTCTTTAATTACCAATAAAGAACTATTTGTGTGCTTTTCTTTTTATGCTGGTTTGGATGTAAAAAAAAAGTCAATTTCATTTGTCGATGATTTTAAATTAGGTAAGAAGGGTGATTCGTTTCTCAAAAATTTCGTTTCTCTAAAATTTGATCTAGCGGGCCAAAAATGATAATTAAACAAAAATATATATTTATTTTAACATTTAACTGCTTGATAATAATATGTATTGGTGATGGTCCATATATTTAGTTATATATCGATTTAGATATTTATTTTATCAAATAATTTAAAAAATTGAATTTATTATTAATTATATCGAAAATTTTGATTTAATGAGAGAATAAAATAGGCTTGAGGATGTAAGAAGCACTTAAATTTTTGAAAAAGAATCAATTAAGCCCTTGAATGTTTCTTGCACCTAATTAAGTCATTGAATCAAAAAATTAATTCAATTAAGCCATTGAATTAAGAAATTGAATCAATTAAGCCATTTGATCAGTTTTGACCATTAAATATTGACAGTTTTTTAATCTATTGGTGCAGTGCGCCGTGTCTCAGTGTTTCCATTTGAAAATTTTAAAATTTTTTATTTCATTTAAAAATTCTTTAAAAGTTCTAAAGAATCTAAAAAAATTATAAAATTTATAAAAAAATAATTTTTGAAAAAATATGCAAATACAACTTATATCATGTGCCAGTAATATCTAAAGAAAAATTTGTCAAGATTTAATGGTCAAAATTGGTCAGAAGGCTTAATTGATTCGTTTTCTTAGTTCAAGAGCTTAATTAGGTGGAAAAAAGTCCATGGACTTAATTAATTTTTTTCAAAAGTTCAAAGACTTTTTAGACCCTTAAGCCAGTAAAATACTATTAATTATATTTTATTATTCTTATTTTTATCTTTTACAATTTACATATATACATTAAATATATATTTTTAATGCATACGAGTATTATACATTTGTATTACATGAGATATAAATGGGCTAAAAGGTCCGACTTCTGAAGCCCAATTTCTAAAGTACTTAGAAAACCACATTCAACTTAGACTTAGGCTTTGTTTGATGTTGCAGCCCCAAACCTAAATTTGGGTGGCAAACGCCTATTTGCATAAACACCAAAATTCAGTTGCATCAAAACCTTAGTTTGGACGGAATAATGGTGGCCATACGCCCGTTGGAGATCAAATCTGGAGTTGTTTAGCAGGAAAATCACGGCTGCAAACGGGTGTTGGGACCAAATTTCAACCAAAAATGCAGCCTTAATTTATTTGGTCAATTGTCGATTTTATTTTTAAAACCCTAAAACATATATTCATAATATAACTCAATATAAAATTTATTCAAACCCAACAAAAGAAAAATTATAACTCAATATCCAACCCAATAGCTAAGAGTAAAATACCATTTAAGTGATGGTATAAAAGTTAATGTTTTCTTTATACGTGAACCTATCGAGTATTTTCGGTGTCAAAGAAAAAGTTATTATTCTTAGATGACCCAAGTTTAGCCTTTTTTTTATGCTGTAATAACAATTTAGGTCTTATAAATTTAAATAAAATATTATTTAAATTTTTAGGTTCAAACCTTGGAGATGATATTATTGGGAGGAAAAACCGCGAATCTCAAACATGGATCATAAAATGGACATAAACTATACCAAAAAATATTAGTCAAGTTACACATTCGCTATTTTTTTTATTTAAATATTTAATAGGTCTTTACTTTTTTAAAGTCAGATAATTTAAACGCTCTCAATTTTTGATAATAACTAATTATATACATGATTGTAAGGTCAAATAGAACCTTAGAGAAAGTGTATATTTTTTTGGGTGAAGTTTATAAATGGTCACTAAACTTTGATCAATTATTTAATTTGGTAACTAAACTTTCAATTGCTTCAATGTTATCATTAAACTTTTAGTTTTGCTCCAATTTGGCCACTGACTTTATAACAGACGTTAAAAGGGTGATGTAGCTGTTAAAATATTTTGTATAATAACACATTTAGTCCTCCACGTTTGCACATTCAAACAATTTAATACTAATTCGAGAAAATAATAAATTTAACCCATTATTTCAATTTGGCCCTGTGTTTAATTAAAGGTAATTTAACCCTAAAACCAAAACCTTAAACTCTTAAATCTTAAACCTAATAGAGATGGTTCAATGGGGGCATGCCTCAGATTAAAAACCTGACTGCAGATTATGTACAGGATGGCCTACTATTTTAAGAAAATAATTAAACTATAATGCTAATTGCTAATACTACATCAATGAATTTACGGTTCAGTTCAGCACCAAGTTTCCAAATCGTTTAAAAGATTTTATCATGGCGAAATACTAAATCCAGTCCCACTTTATCTGTAATATCCTGAAGAAAGATAAGGTGAAATCAAGAAAAACACTTTGAAAATGAATACTCGTGTTGAGAACAGTATAAAATCGTGTGGCACCACAACATTACTTAAAGGGAATGTTTCCAACTTTGGTTCACAGACCAATATAAATACCTTCAACTCTGGCTAAAATGGTGTGTAGATTTCAAAGAAACTCATAAGTATACTGAGAAGTTATCAATCAAGAAGATGGCAGAAGGCAGAAGAGGTTTGATGATGTTTCTCCCTTTCTTTAAGAAACTACGAAAGCGATTCTCAAGTTCTAGAACACAACAACGAAAACGTATGCAATGAAAGCTGGGACATATATAATCCTACCACACTGGAAAGCTACCAGGAGGATAAATAAAAGATTTCTTGTACCAGTGAACATGTCATGTTCGGGTCTCAGATTTGTAAAATTGCAGTAGTCCTATGTTGTTGTTTGGGATTAGGGTTTAGGGTTTAATATTTAAGAGTTTAAGGGTTCAAGGTTTCAGTTTTAGGGTTACATTATCTTTAATTACACATAGGGCCAAATTGAAATAATAAGGGTTAAATTTATTATTTTTTCGAATTAGGATTAAATTATATGAATGGCAAATGTGGAGGACTAAATTTGTTATTCTACAAAATATTTTAATAGGCAAAACTAAAAGTTTAATGGTAAGATTGAAGCAATTGAAAGTTTGGTTACCAAATTGAATAATTGATCAAAGTTTAGTGACCATTCGTGAACTTTACATTTTTTTGATAAATTTTAATTTTAAGAATAATCCTACCCAGATGTGAGGGGAAGGTGAACTTTAGGGGAAGGGGTGCTCCTAGTGGTTCTAAAATTCATGACTTAAGGGAATATGAGAGAACAAAGATGAGCAACTTGACCAACCGGTCAAATATACTTGCTCGAAAAAGTGCATGTTTAAACCGCTTTAAATCTTCGTTATTTTTTATATGATTCTTTTGAGCTTATATAGCATTACATAAACACACACTATACAATTATTTAAAATTCTAATGAGTTGATGTTATCAGTTAGTCAAATATTAATTTTGTTGAAAAATGCTGAAAAATTATTCTTTAAATACTAATAGGGGTATTATAAAAATTATTCTTTTTGTTATTTCATTCTTTTAAATGATTTTTAAATAAATCAAATTAAAAATCACTACTTAAGAGTTAACAATTAACATAAAGCTAATGGATTATAATACAAATTGTTATTCTTTAAGATTATTTATTACATTTTAACAAATAAATGTTTATATAACATATTTTCTTTCCGTCACAATATCAACTAGGGATGGACTGGGGGGCTGGAGGGGGCGATCGCCCCCTAAAAATCTGAAATTCTTATACGATTTAGAAATTTTTAGAATTTTTCTATGTATCTTCTATTGAAAATCTATTTTTGCCCCCTAAAAATTTATAGGTTCGCCCCCTAACCTAAAGTCATGCGCCCGTCCTTGATATCAACGTGATAAAATTTAATATTATATTATGAATAGTTATTTGATGCGTTCTCATTGCAAAAATATTGAGTATAGTTCGATTGACATTTTCGTTGGTACAATATACAGGAGGACGTAAAAACGAGCATGTTTAAGCGTACAATATCGTTCAATTTATAAGTTGGGAAAAGTATAAACACTGTACACTGAATGTAAAAAATACATTTGACTCATAGTGTATTATAGTGAATTTTGTTTTAGAATTGATCTTTAATTGATTAAACTAATTAATGAGACATTGACTTAAAGATAATATTAAAGTCCTTTTTTTAGATAAAGCCTTAATAGAAAGGTAATTATATTTTTAAAGTAAATATCAAAATTTAAACTAATGTAGAATGAAATAATATAAACATTTTTAACCATTCGACTAATTAATAAATATCTATTAAAGTCAAATTTAAAATTGTCAAATATATCCAAATAAATTACGTGAGTCATTTTTTTAGGTTTTTCTCTGCCCCAACTTTGAGACGCAGACTTTTCTTCATTTGCTTTCTTGGCCAATGACCCACAATTAATCTTAATATTGGTTGTCGGCCACTAATATTTATTTTTTATTTTTTCTTTATTTTTTTATTTTTTATATTTTTAATAAGAATTTTTGTCCTTGTGGCACGTGTTCCCTCTGCCTTTGTGGCATGCTTTTTCTTTGTTTTTGCTGTTTGTTTCATCTGTCTTTTTGTCATGATTTCAGCATATATTACCGGTCGTTTGGTGCTAATACAGAGATCTTCACGGTGTTAGTTCCTGATTTTGATTCTGTCGGTGGTTATAGAAAGATAAATCTCCACTCAGTTGTTGGTTGTTTGCCAATGTAACCAGACCTAGGTATGGAGCAATCTGCCTGATAGTTATTCAAGAAGGCTTCTGGATTTTGTCTGTATGCTGATCTCTATAAAAATATTTACTTTTCTTTGCACCTTTGAGTTTTGTATGACTAGTCTTATTATTCTCCCTTCTGGATAAGTTATATTTAATATATATTTTATGATTATTAATAAAATCTAGTTGCCATTGTAAAAAGAATCTATATGAGTATTTTTATAAAAATTAATCACGAAATTAATAAATTTATGTAAAAATATATTTCACTACACCTAAAATTACATCCATGATCCGTTTACATCATATTTATTAGTCAAGAGTAATGAAATGATGGACGAATACAAACTCGACAGCATTTGAATGTTTCAGTTTTGTACTTTTCTTCAAGTCAAATTGCTCAGCCAATAACAACATGAAAGCTATTATATTTTTATCAATATGACGTTGATGAACAGTACTAAATTAGCCACTTGTTTCACGATTTTCCCCTTTAACATATCATTCGGAACTAGGATAAAGATACCCATACTAAGAAATCAAATCCATTACATTATTTATCTGGTTTTTCGGTTAGATTTTCTTATCCAATTCAAAAAAAATTAATTGTGTGACTCGATTCAATAAATCTGATCCATCTTTTTGGTTTCTTAATCATCGGTTGTGGTAAAATATCGTCGTCCTTTTAACGACACTTGAACTTTCTCCCAGGTATCACATATCTCTTTATTTTCCAAGCCAAAAATAACTCAAATTTCTTGATATAAGATATTTATCAGTTTTTTTTTACAAGAGGATATTTATCAGTTCTTATTAACTTCAGATTTATTGATATTCATGAAATCAATACCATGTTTTCATCTTTGAAGTTTTGTTTTCATGGCAGATTACGAATTAAGAAGATGGTGATCCTTTTTTTGTTGACAGAAGAGAGAGAGCACAAGTGAACATACACAGAAAAACAGCCTGTGTATGAGCAGCCTTGTGCTCTCTTCTTCTTCTATCAACCTATTTTTTTCTCTCCGGCTTTTGGTTCGTTCGGTTTCATTACATACCGTGTTCGAGCTCAATCCGAGGTACGAGAAAGATGAAACCCCTTAAAATTCTGTTTATTTGTAGACTATATAGATATATTCATGATATTAATTTCACAATTCATACATGTTATCCAATCACCTTTTCGACGAGAACTTATACAGCTAGACGTTACATAAATCCATACACGAATTCTTCCAGGATTTGATCCTTAAATACGAAGGTTTTGCTTAACATCCCAATCAGACATCGGGAGGATCTATTATAAAATTGTGAGATTTTTGAGTCGAAACGAATACTAACCAGCAGCTTAGTTTAGCTTAGATGTGATGTGATATCTCTTTTGCTTGTTAGAATATGGGGATGGGATTGAAAAGAAAAGATTTAACAGGATCTTTTGGTAATATGGGAATGGTATCCTATATCTCTTTTGTTGATTAGAATATGGGAATGGCATTGCATGTACCATGTGGATATAATTTTGGTAATGTTTGAAGAAAAGTACTGATAGAACTGTGCACATTACATGACAAATGAATCATATTCCCCCCTGTTTGTACTCTTTTTATTTAATTTCTGGAGTTATTATATTTAGATTTATATTTAATATTCGATTCTTTCGTATATTTAGATATAAATATAAATAATCATCTAACTATATAAAAAATTAAGGAACAAAATTAACACATTAATTTCACATACACTCATTCTGAATTCGACAACATAGGATTGGACTACAATTCATGCATGATCAATTTTGACTGCCAATGGCTCCGCAACATTTGCATGTATAATCACATCAGGTTGCCCCAGGGACAATAAATCTATGGAATTTCCACATATTAATATGCAGAATTGTCGGTTTCATTACAACACCAGAAGTACAAATTTTGAAATTTAAGGTTAGGGCTTATAATTTTTAAGTTAGGGCATAAAAAAGAACACCGAAGAGATACACATATTTTTGTTCCAAACTCTAGTATTAATAATCCAACTTATAGAGCAACATGCAGAGGTTGTCGCTTCATATATCATTCTTAGCTATATATAATCGAACTCCATACTAGAAATACATTTCATTATTATTTAACTCATCCCGATTAAAACAAGGATACCCATTATCCTTCTTAATGTCTCTTTCCAATTGTTTTTCTGGAATGCATATATAAATATATATGTATATGCATGTATGGTTCCCTGCTAAGTCAAAAGCTAGCAGTGGGATCCAATCCTACAGGTTAGTGCACCGGCCGTGGCCGTCATTGGACCCACAAGAGAAGATGGTCTGGCACTCAGACTTGAAGCCCTCGCATAGGTCGACGATGCACCCGCTCCGGTCTGCCTGAAGAAGGCTCCGTTCACCATCAAGTCCCCCTCCGACCTCCAATTCCAGCTTCGCCACTCGCTCTCCGGCGCATCCTCATGTTTGGTCACCTCTTTCTTAGAACTGTCATCCGGTGCTACAAATCTATTCCCTTGGCTGTTGATCGTAGGGTTTGCACTTCCACCTATGGCGTACATCTCCCAGTGTGTGTAATCATTGTTCACCACATGAAAATATCCGTGTCGGCACCTATAATTTACTAACAATGAATATCGATAACGTAAAGGATCGAAACCGCAAAGAAATTACGGATTATATATCGTTTACCTTGGCATCCTTTGTACCAGACCTTCTCCAAAATGGTTAAAAGCAACAGTGACTTGCATGTCTTTGTCTTGTGTATAGGCATCACTGTGTCCTAAAAGCATGACTTTATCATGATGGGTCATGTAGTTGTTTGAGATGGTGACCGCAGTGGATCCATGAATGACATCAATGAGTCCATCTTGACAATTCGAGAGTGTACAATGGTCAACCCATATATTCTTGCTGTTAAATATGGATACTCCGTCACCGTCCGATTGATCCCAGTGGCCAGCATGCTCAGGTGAGTCTCTTATAGTGCTACTCCCTCCGGGCTTACAGTCATGTATATTGATCCCATGGATGATGATGTTCGATACGTAATGTATGGTAATGCATGGCCCTCCCGATATATGAACGCTCGCGCCTCTTCCGTCAATCGTCTTGTGAGAGTTCATCACCAGCTCTTCTTTCAATGTAATCACCATGTCTCTCTTGAATATGATCCACAATGGCTCGTCTTGGATCACGGCATGTCTTAAAGTACCCGGTTTAGGGTTCACAGGGTCATCGTCCCCGGCATCCGTAACGACGTAGAATCGACCATTTTTTCCGCCCATAGCATTCTTTCCGAACCCGATTCCGCAATCAGCTAACTTTTGACGATTTCGCTCCCAGTTTGGGTCACACCTCCAACAATCATCGATGGGGTTTCCCGATCCACATGATAAGTAACCCAAGTTCCTCCTAGAAGCATTTATACTCCTACAAAACAAACACATAGTAAAATGTCAGTCTTATAAATCAAAACATAAAACTGAAATCTATAAGGACAACATCAATCAGTGTCTCCATATATTACTTATGGACTTCGTCTACGACCGATTCGGGGTCTTGAACCGTGGAAGAAGAAACAAGATATGGAACAAGGAGGGAAATGTAGAGAACGTGAAAGACTGAAAATGTTGAGAAATCCATTGTGTGAGTGGGTTAGCATAGGCATGCAAAATGGGGTGTATATAAAGGGTGAAAGCCGAGAGGTGTGGCGTGATTAACCTAAGCCAATGGGTCCAAGCGAGTCGTAATTTCAGGGTCTTTTAGCCTAAGGAGTCATGTAGGTAGTTTAAACCGTTAATCAAGCGTAAAGAAATTCAAAAATACATGTGAATTAAAGTCAATTTTATTGAATTTATCCAGCCCTATGTTTCATCTACAGTAGTCGTAATGTGCAATTTTATCTTCTGCCTACCTTTAATTTGCCTAATTATTTATTTCTATATGCATATGAAGGATTATATCTATATTTATTTGAATATTTTAAAACACACAAGTGTCGATATTGATACTTTTGTAACAAAATATTTTACTACATGTACCTAAACCGAAATACAGCATATATTTGTTTAAATCCCAAATATAATATATATATATATATTGGTTTTGACATAGGTAGTCTTATTTTTGAGGAAAATAACATTAATATTCGTGAAGGAGCTGTCTTAATTTGATCCATAATGTGCTCCCCGAGAAAAACGGAACATGTTTTGGCAACCATTTCTTGAAAGCTTGGTGATCCTAGTTGACATTTTATTTTTCTTTTACATTAAACTTTAGAATTTTGGTTGCTTTTAGTTGACTTGCTAAAACATTTCGTATATATCTTAAAGAAAAATTATTAGATAGACCTTTCCTACCACGTAGGATATAGTCCCTTCCAATAAATTTGTGTCACATAAGCTTTTTTTCCCATGTCAGCCCTTGTATTCCCTCCCAAATTCATCCTCACGTCTTCTTCCTCTAGCCACTTCCTGAATCAGATCCATTCCAATCTCTTATAAAGAAAATCCAAAAAAAATTCTTAATCATCGCAACCTCTTACCCTCTCAATTCTTTGACCTTCGACATGAGCAATAGTATACTCTCACCGGGTACAGTTTCAGCTCAATGACAAGTTGCAATGAAAAAAAAAACTTAATTATTAAAGAACATTTTACGGATTTTATGTTGTAAACTCCAGAAGATTAAAGCTTATTTTGTTAATGGAGAAACTAAAATTTTATTCTTATTTTTACTAAAAGTTTACTACAAGAATCAAAAGCTAAACTATATATTTTGGCTTAACTTCTACTGTTCTACAGTTATGTTTGAATTATGGGTAAGATTTTCAAAATATAAATACGAATTTTAAACTGGAAACATAATATTTAGGCAAAGAGATAAAAGTATGCAGAAACACACCTACTATATAGATGAATACAAAGGCTCAATAAAATTAAGGCTAAACTATTACTGATGTCACTTTTGTTGTTTCTGTCTTATTTTAATTACCGAACCTGAAAAAGATTACATTTCAATTATTTACCTTATAGATTTGTTACGATAACCACTAAATATCGTTATAGTTTGATGGTGTAACACGGAAAAATGGTTAATTTCTAATTTGACTGATAAATTTTAGATAAAATATAAATATAATTGTGATCTTTTGTTTCATTTATCTTTCCATGTACGAATCGAAAAACCTTGCACTGCCGTGCTCCTACCACTCCCTCAGATTGATGATTGGGTGAAATTGCTCCTCTTACCGCCCTCTTTCTTTCTCACGGATTGGATTCTCCATGAAACTAAACCCAAGCTTTCAATTCTCCTTTTATCGTATATAAATTTTGGGTCGTTGGATCGACATCGGACTATGTTCTTGTGGTTAAACCCAACAGAGGCAACCATATGCAAATACAAGACTATGTGAATCTAGTTATTGTTGGATTAAAATCCGCAATTGTGGGCACATATGTAAAATGTATGATGCTATTATAAAGTATGACACAAAATCAAGTGACCAATTATATTAAGCGTGTCATAGTTATTAAAGTGTCATGTAAATAAAACTGTAGATACCGTAAGATATATTTATAATTCAATGACGGACAAAGTTTTTAAGTTAACCTATCTTCTTGGAAGATCACAACCACGTTTTAGGCGATCTTCATCAAAAGATTCAAGGTTTTCAGTCCATCAGTAAATTCAGGTACGCTTCCGCATTCATTTTATTCGGTTTATTGTTCTTGATGATTTGACATGATAGATCTTGGGTTTAGATTTCATATCTATTATGGTTTGGTTATAACAAGTGGCATCAGAGACATGTCATGTTAATTCATTAAGAATCGATTAATTTTTTATTATGGAAAATTACAATAGTGTATAAGGTTCAAAATTGTGATATTGACGTGCTTTGATATTCTACTGAATTTATGCTATGCGATATTAGCTATTTACTTTTGATTTTCGCCAATCTCAATTGTTTCCTATAACAATTTAGGGTTTTGAAACGATTAACATTTTTTTAATTCAGTTATAATATATATTATCATTAATCATGAGGGCCATCATGTTTTCTGTGCTCCTTCCTTAGTTTTTATCAATGACAATTGAATTTTAATGTCGATAGATCATGTTTTTTGGACCATTAAGATCATCATGATTTCTTTATTATTTTTTAGGGTTTTAATTAACGGTTAAAGTAAGGTCAAATTTTGGCTTTCTTTTGTATGTCAAGGCTACCTTCTACGAATATAGGAAATTCAGGGTTGTGTTTTTATTATTAATTAATTATTTTGGCCTCTGTCTCATTGTTTCCTTTGATTACGATTAGAAATTAAAAATTAAAGAATGTGTATTGGCGCATATCATATTTTATAATGAAGTAAGTATGTTGTAATAACATCATGAGATCAGTTTAGTTATGTGTGGTGATAGACCAGAAAATTACAGTCTAGTTAACATGGATTTTCTATAACCAGTCAGCATTGAATAAATGGGTATTTTATATAAATATATGAGCACAATTTTATTTATTACTTCGTCGTGTGCTTTCTAAAGTTAAGTTAGATTGAAGATTGTTTCTTTATTAATAGTAAACTCCAAGTCGCATGACATCAGACTTTTGCTTATTTGAAATCGTCAGTATTTTTATTTGGTTGTATTTAGTGATAGTGCAAAAATAATCGATTTATTTCAGTTTACTTTATCAGCTTTAGAAAGTTAAGTTTGGTCTCATCAAATTTTGGCTTTGGAATGCATTTGTTGTTATTAACATAGGATATAAATTTGATTTGGTTTGTTTATAAATCGAGTTTAATGATTTATAAATTTTGGCCTTGAATTTTATAGTAACAATGATATCTTTTGGCAAATGCATATTTAA
This sequence comes from Hibiscus mutabilis, assembly GCA_019671005.1. NCBI lineage: Eukaryota > Viridiplantae > Streptophyta > Magnoliopsida > Malvales > Malvaceae > Hibiscus > Hibiscus mutabilis. The sequence continues at coordinate 10,205,799 of CM033734.1, forward strand.
AGAATTTTTTAAAAAACGGTCAATGACTGACTTAAGATTTTCGATTTTTGATAGCCCCTTTCAGACACCCTTATTTTGGGTTATTTCATAAACTTAAGTGTTATCAGAAATTTCAGTTTTGACTGTTATAAAATTTTAAATTTGAATATCGGTATATTTATATTATATATTTTGAGATAAATTAATTAAAGCATTAAGTCACCAAAGTGACCTCTATTGTGGAAATTATTTTATTTTAAAATATAGAAGGTTTTGCGCATGTAAGTCAGACTATGTTAGTATTAATCGGCCCAAAGGAAGGTTAATAATTAATATTATAACATGTGCAACTGTGGTAATAAACATGTGCTAATTATTCAGTTTTATATGTGAGCAATAAATCGGCCCAAATGAAGATTTCTGCTTGACATATTCTTACTATTAATGTTTGATTACTCTACAAAGATATCACTTGCAAGTTAATATTTTATCCAAAGATGAAATATTAATGGAGTGTTTGGTATCTTGATATGATGTTTACATCTATTCAAATTTATTATTATTTTAGTTATCTTTTAATTTAATTGAAAGATAAAATTAAGGAAAATATTTTGAAACAATTAAATTCATATTTTGGCTTCGGATGTCTAATATTTTAATAGATTAATTGAAACATAATGTCAATAAAGTGACCACTTTTGTGTAGATTAGTTTATTTAAAATATTAAGATAATTATGGGTTTTTGTAATTCATGCGTTTATTAATTGGCCCAAATGAAAGTTAATATTTGACAGAATTACAACGACAACTGTGGCGATAAATGTGTGACAAATATAAAGTATTTTATGTAAGCAATACGTTAGTCCAAAGGTTAATCTATTGTTTGACATAGTTTATTGTCAATGTTTGATTGCTACAACAAGAGTACCGCTTACAGTTAATATTACTGTCCAAAGACTTGATATTAATGTTGTACTTGGTATCTTGAGGGGAACTAGCCATTATTTTAAATTTATTTGTTTACTTATGAATATTTATGTGAACTTGTTTTTATTTATTTTATTTATTTTTTTTCTATATTTAGGTAATTTATCTTTGCTGTCACAATATCTGTTAAATACATTCTACACCCATGTTTAGTGAAACTAGTTTCAAGGGATAGAAAAAGACACTTACATATAGTATTTGATTGTATGAACATAGACTTTGCACTAACAGAAGAATAACTTGCACCTTTCTCCGCGGTAACCACCCATAAAAAGGATTTTGAAAGGTGAGAATGTTCAAATCGCACGAGTCTAATGATTATAATGAATAACATTCTATAAGTCTTTAGGAGTAAAAAATCTAAAGAGATTACTCATATTAAAGGTTTCCTTGACGAAATTAAGAAATGTTTTACCCAAAACATTAAGGTTAAGATGACATCATTTATGTCTTCTTTGATGTCTATGAAGTATAAGGGTAAAGGAAATGTGAGGGAGTACATTATGAAAATGTTTATATTGCTTCAAAATTTAAGGCACATAAGATCGAACTTTCTAACAATTGTTTGTTCTTATGGTTTAGGCACCGCTTCCTATACAGTTTAACCAATTCAAGTTACAATTGTCAAAAGGAGAAATAAACTCTATTTGGGCTCATTTCTCATTGTATTCAAGAGGAAGAAAGGTTGAAGCATTATAAGTGTAAAATAATAATTTGGTCAGTGCTTATTTAGTTAGTATCTTTAAGAATAAGGGCAAAAAAATTATTAGAATAAAGTTGTTAAGGTCTAACTCAAAAGAAATAACAATAAATTACAAATGGTTGATTTCTTTTGTAACAAGTTAGGACACATGTGAAGTAATTAAACTTCAAAAGTGAGCAACTACTTCAGTTATTTTGAGTGATCAGTGGGCTGTAAATTTTATGATCCCACAATTAAGATTATTTTAAGGAGAGATTTATAACTTTTTTAGGATGTTGAGTTTGGAAGGAGAGATAATGTTAGATGCATTGCTATTGAGGAGTAATTGGATTATAATTTAATTCCTACTATCACTTTTGACAATGTTTAGGTTTTCACACATATCATTATTAAGAAGTGAATCAAGTACCTCAGCAAAACAATGTTGAACAACTCTCATTTAAGATAAGATAATTGTTTCAAAAGAACAAACTCAGCAATCTAAAAAAAACAAGGGTCATTAAAGAGGTCCACGAAAGGAAGGAGAAATACTATTCGATATTATTATATTGTATTTTCTCAAGAAAATAAGGATAACAATGGAATGGTAGAAAGTGACTCAATTATTTTTTATCAGACCATAAAAGTTTTAACTCTCAAAATGGATGTCATTCAAGAAGAGTATAATTTTATGCAAGACAATAAAGTTTAAGAACTTATCTCATTACCTGAAGGTGCAAACCAATTGGTTGTAAATGACTATTTAAAACCAAGAAGGATGCAAATGATAATGTGTATAAGTATAAGACACGTCTTGTATCTAAAAGATATACTCTAAAAGAAGACATTGATTTTGTGGAGACTTTCTCTCAAGTTTCATTGAAAGAGTCTTTCAAGATAATCATAACTCTTGTTGCTTATTTTAATCTTGAGCTAAATAAGATGGATATTAAGCTTGTGTTTTTCAATGGTGGCATTGAAGAAACAAATTATATGGTACAATCATAGATTTGTGTCTAACGATACAAAATCAATGATATGTAAATTAAAAAAAATCATCTATGAGCTTAAGTTGGACTCTCATTAATGATATTATAAATTTCATATTAATTATCTCATTTGGTTTTGAGATAAATTTGGTTGACAATTGCATGTACGACAAGTTTAGTGGGAGTAAACCAAGTGATACTCATATTGCTAAAGAAGACAAATATTGTCTTACTCAATACCCTAAAAGTAACCTTGAAATTTAGAAAATACAAATGATTCCATATGCATAAGCTATTGAGAATTTAATTTATGCTCAAGTATGTATGCGTTCGAATATTGCGTAAATTGTTGGAATGTTAGACAAATATTTAAGCAATTCTAGTTTGAACCATTGGATAGCAGCCAATAGCGTTATGAGATATGTTTAGAGAACAAAAAAAATTACAGGCTCACATATCAGAGTTCTGGTAAGTTAGAGATCATCAAGTTTACAGACTTTGATTCTATTAGAATATTGATGCAAAAGAATTTTGTCACATGGGCTGCTAATTATATATTGAATAGAAATACCACTTCAATAAGCATTCATTTATTCTATAAACAATAGGAACACTTCAAATTTGAAGCACATAAATATTAAGTTCCTAGTTGTTAAAGAAAATTCAGAGTGGTTGTGTGTCTATAGAGCATGCTGGTACAAACTTCATAATTGCGCGCTTATTAAGAAATTATCACCCTAGGTCTTTCATTAGCACACTACTCATGTGGGTGTAATGTTATTTAAGGATATTCGGTTTTAGTGGGAGTTTGTAATTTAAAAAAAGCTCATTTGGTTTAGACACAATTTTGGTTACTTCAGTTTAAAGTTATTTTAAGATTATTTTCTGCAGAAATAAAGTTCTTTTAGTTTATGCACACTCTGAATTCAGTAAAGTTTGATCTCACTAAGGTTTAGGAGGACCAGTTGGAAATAGACATGTTCGGTTCACATTTCATGTAATTTTTCATGCTACGCATCCATGATTGATCTATGTCATTTGACTATATTTGTATACGTAACAATTTATGGGTCTAGTCATGATTGATATGGCAAAGGCTGCTTTGATCCTATATGGATATAGTTGATGGACGAGATTGTTATAGAATACCTATTATATAATAGCAATTTTTTTAGCTCATAAGGTTGTACATTTATCAGGAAACATATGTTGCCCAAGTGGGAGATTGTAGGATTAAAATCCGCAATTGTGGGCACATATGTAAAATTTATGATGCTATTATAAAGTATGACACAAATTCAAGTGACCAATTATGTTAGGCGTGTCATAAGTATTAAAGTGTCATGGAAATAAAAGTGTAGATACCGTAAGATATATTTATAATTCAATGAGGGGCGGAGTTATAAATATTTAATAGTTAATTTAATAATCAAAAGAGGTAGTGGTCCCCAAGAAATAGGTTAACTTGTATTACTCTTATCCCCGGCAAGGGTTAACCTATCTTCTTGGAAGATCACAACCACGTTTTAGGCGATCTTCATCAAAAGATTCAAGGTTTTCAGTCCATCAATAAATTCCGCATTCAGTTTATTTGATTTATTGTTCTTGATGATTTGACATGATAGATCTTGAGTTTAGATTTCATATCTATTATGGTTTGGTTCTATCTGTTATTATACATGAGTTTATTCATGCATGCATATGATGAATGTCGGGCTGCAAATTTGGACTAGGTCAAATTGTGCTCATCATGCTTGTAGTTTAATGCCCTGCATTTGGTTTCTACTTGTATCTGGGCTACCTTGATACATTTGGTAAGTAGATGTCTTAGAACTAATGAAATTTGTGACAGAATCCGACCTTATCTTCCTAATGACTGACTCATTAATGATGACCATCATTTGCTTCAACTTAGTTATGGTCTTTTAGATATGATTTCTTCTTAGAGAAATGAATTTGCCGCAAATTCATTTCTTTAAGAAAAGTTTATTCTCCTCTCGGAGATGCCTTGAAATGCTAAAATACGTGTCTGTAGAAAGTAGAAACCAAACAAAGGGGAGAGGAGAAGAAACTTTGAAAAACAAAGGGAACATAATTTCTTTTTATTTTTCATTTCGTTTTCGGTCCTCTTCCATCATCTGCCATAGTTGAACACAACGAGCAGAAACCCAAGTTATCCCTATTCTAAAATTCCACCAACACATTGAATACTGGTTTCATTTCACCGAAGTAGCTTCCATCGATTGCTCGTCATCAGTTAGCGAGGGCAATTCAAGAAAAACGTCGTGCCGGTGTTAACTAAACGGTATGCAGGGTTGAATGAAGGTTCCAATGTCAGTTTTTTTTCCTTCTTTTTTTAAGTGATTGTTCTCATATAACGGTTAGATAAACATGGTTAGTGCCGTGCAGCCTACGTAATAATAAGCAAAGTGTTGAAATACTTCAATGAACTTCCTCATTATATTAATTAAATGGAAGAGTGAAAAAAATATTTCAATGGTAATTCTTTGTATATTAAAATGCTAAGATGGGGGCAAACTAGCTTGTAATTAGGGTTTGGCAAAAAGCTCGAACATCGATTCGAACACCATAACCAAATTTTCCTTTTTCATGCCACAGCATTAGGAAATGATATATAGGACAAGCCAAGTACATTGCATTTAAACACCATAACAATATAAATTGAAGACGACGATGAATATCGATTCCTCACAATACTAAACATTTCCACACGCATTTATACTCTCTTTTTTAAAGTATTACCCGGTTCTTATTCTATCCAGCCGATCAACACTTTTGCGAGCTCTTTCCAGCTGGTGATTGATGCTTTTCCGTGACTTCTTGTGGCAATCCACACTCCTCCGAGACCTTTCCAACTGATCGAAAGAGATTCTTAGTTTCTCTAGCTTATCCATGTTATTAGTCTGATTCTTCAACTTCTCGGGCCTGTCAGTACTCTTCCTTGGTTTCTCTCTTCGATCAGTACTCTTCCTTGCAACCTCGAACATGCCCATACTTTTCCGGGGCTGCTCAAATGGGTCCGTGCTTCTCCTTGAACTGTACCTTTGAGAAGGAGACTTCTCGACGGTTGATATGAACTTCTTGAGATGCCTGAGATACTCGGGGTAATGCTCTAGATCACAGTGGTTCCCTCCTGTGAGCCACAGTGGTTCGTACTTATCTTTGCATAGTTCCCAGAGCTGCTTCCCGTGAGAGCAATCGACAACTTCATCCGAAGTTCCCTACACAATGATATAAAAAGACTGATCTCAAAAGCTATAATTGTGGTATTTGGGATAAACTGCAAACATTCTTCCATACAGGTTTCATTTCATGATCAATAAATGAAGACAGATACAGGACACTTCACAATATTTATGCAACAAAGAAATTTAAGGAAAAAATTAGATAATTTTGATAACAGGTTACGGATATAGAGATTCACGTCCCATACAACTGTCTAAGCCTGGAGATTTTATCAGTTTTTTGCCAACCACCACCCATCCTAAAAGTTTTGTTAAAGGTATGTCGAATCTTTTGCTCATACGGAAGATTTACTTCTACCATTTTCATTCAAACTCAGGTGCAATTGCAAGATATGACGGGTATGTGCCTGACACAAGTACATTTATCTTTTTTTCCTAAGTTTTTCTGTGTAGAGGGTCATATTTCCGTACCCATGTCGGAATATGTGTTAGATATGGGTACTAAAAGAAAAATGAAGAGTCGGAACAACATGGCTTCTAACTAAGCAAAAGTAACCAAGACAACAAATAATTATATTGATGATAGTATAATTTAAATGGAAAAAAGCAAACAAGCCAAGCCAAAAATGACAGACATACAGAAAAAACCAGCAATGTCAACCTGAAGCATGATTGTCAAAACCATAAATCAAGCATAGTAATATGGGTTAGCCATCAACGGGGTCCATATAGGTCATTTCTTTTCACGTCAAAATACTGCCCAACAATGGTCCCCACATATGACTAATCTGCTCTAACAGTTGCCAACTTGATTTTAGTCCTCATAAAAGCTAAGTAAATTACCAAATGTTATCGTCTTTACTTCCTGGTATGTGCCAAGACAAAGAGCTGTCGGATATTCATTGTTTGTGTTCGTTGGCAATCTGAGGAATAAACTTATATGGAAACTACCACTTCATGGATAAACAATGGTTATCCGACTTCAGTGAAAGAATAGGACCTTCATAAGAATTTTTAAGCAAGAAAGATTTACAGTAAAATCGATGGTAAGGTAATGTGAATTAACATTAAAGGAAGACCTGGATAATTCATAGATCATTACAACAGATCAAGTTAAAAGCTGCGGATTCGAACCTCAGAGTATATCGTACAACGAGAGAAAAAATGTAGAGAATAAACTCCTGTCTCTCAAATTTAGGATTTTCAACCTAACCCGAGTTCAGAGGTAAAATTCAGGCTTCAAAACAGATCATTAAATTGTATCATCGCTGTAAGGACTAAGAGTTTGATGGAAAAAATAAGATCATATAATACAATATAATGGCTCAAATATGAAATCAACAGCACAGAAAATCATAAAGTAGAATGTCATGGTTATCGATTACTTACATGAATGATAAGTACGGGACAATTGACGAGTGGTATTTTATCGATATTCTTCACACAAACAACCCACAAAACGAAATCATTATATTAGCAATGCTCACATAAATGAATCCCACTAGCAGAATAAATGGGACAACCAAACTTATAAGGCTTCCAGCTTACCTTATAAATGTCGAACCAATATGTACGCTTTACGGGATACATGACTCTCAAACCGGAAAGAATGGGGCTATGAAGAACGACGGCTCTTAACTGAGGCAGCCGGGCGGCTAGTTCTAGAGTAGGACCACTACCAACCGATTGGCCATAAAGGATGATGTCTTCTTGTTTTGCACCATAGCTTTCTTCAAGACATTTATACGCTGCTTCAATATCAGCATACGTATTCTGCTCACTTGGCTGCAACAAATGAATGATACGAGCTTTAGACAACCATATTAGCTCTGCAATTGCCACCATATCATTTTAAGATAAGATAACAAAACACTTCCTTTTAAAAGAATATCAAGTATGTTATATATACCTTTCCGGAAGATTGACCATACCCGGAATAGTCGTAGCTGCACAATACCACAAAAAATCTATAAGAAAACTGTAAACTTTGATTTATTGTAACAACTTCGTTGGCACCGTGATAACTTCAATAACAATCAAGTATCCACTAGAACAAGATTAACTGCTAGATAAGTCATAATCGGTATAATTCTCACGTAAACTCGGTTAAAGCACACCTATATGCCCACTCTCAACACCATAAGTTGATATCCATGTTAACCATCTAAGCAACTTTATCTTCCAAATCCACAACACTCAATTCCTTTCCAAATTAAATCAAAATGATAAATGGCACCAAAAAGGCTAAGAATAAGATATTAGCAAGCATATCTCTATTTCCTGATAATTTTATCAACTCAAACACTAAATATAACAAAAAAATACATCAATAAAAAACCCAGATGTCAAAAACTAACCAAAAGCATCAGAGTTCCAAAAACCCGGATGGAAAGAAACCAAAATACACACCCACCAAATGAGAAAAAAAAACAAGCAAAAAAAAGGCAGCTGGAAACAGAGTATACCACATAAGATTGAGCCTCAAGTGGATGCTCAATTCGATGAAAAGCTCGTACATCTGGCCCAGATCGGCAGCGTTCCCATGAGAGTAAAGCAAAGTGGTAGTTGCCATAGGATGCCTGATGTAAATAGCGACAATCTCCGTGCCACGCCGAGTTGGAAGCTTAAGGACCTCAACGTTTTCTCTATGAGGGAAAGGACTAAGAAGCAAAAGGCCAGTCATTTCATCAGTTACAAGCTTGTATGAAGGTGGGTTTGGTGGGAAAAATGCAAACTTTGCTGCCATTGAAGACGTTACCCCTCCCATCTCTGCCTTTTCTGCTCTGTTTTCAGCTTCTTCTTCTTTCTTTTTTTTTGGTTTGTCTCAGAAGGAATTAGAACTGATGCAGAAAAAACATTCCCTACTTTTTTCTACCTTTTTGCTTTCATTTTATTCATTTGTTTAAAGAAAGGATTTTGTTCTTTGAACTTTGAAGTGTGGTTTACTTTGTTGGATCATAAAAATTGAAATTTTATTTATTAAATTATTGCGTAGGGTCAATAACTCTTAGGGCAAATGAACAAGAAAATTTGATTGGAAACAATGGGGAAGGGGTTACTTCTAAATTATATTATACCTAACAAACCCCATGAACTCCCATGTGAATAAAGTTCACTCATTGAACCATTACAACTTAACTTACATTATTGTCCAAACCTAATGCTAATATTAAATCTATTCATTAATCAGATTTTTCACCCTATTTTATCATTTTAATTTATATCATATCATGTTATAATATAAAATTAATTTGTAATTTAGATTGTTTTAGACTTGAACTATAAAATCTATTTATTCGAATTCGATTTGATATTAAAACAATTCAAAACTACTAAACCAAGTGATCCAATGCTACACATTGGCAATTTGGCACAACAGCAAAAGTGCAAGATTCCTAGTTTAAGAAAAAAGTAGTTAGTCCAAAATCGGACTATTTGGGGGAATAATTCAAACCCAAATAATAATTTGGGTTTTAGGATATTTTGAATATATTTTAGGATATACGGCAAATTTTACAGTGCAGAGTGAAGTCGCCACCTACATATGGCGACTTGGGTGAAGACGTCATCTGCAGGTGGCGACTTCCCCTTAATTTGTAATAGCTTAATATTTTTCTTTATCGATTCAAGCAAAATCAGGGTGAAGTCGCCACTTGCAGATGGCGTCTCCACCCAAGTCGTCATCTGCATGTGGCGACTTTACCCTGCACTGTAGAATTTGCCGTAAATTCTAAAATATACCCAAAGATGTCCTATTTTTTCAAATATTCAATCTATTTGGATTATATATTCAACGAAGCCCAGCAGTCATTTTAATGTTTAAAGTGGGGGTAACAAAAACATTTTAACCAAACTCAAAGTGCAAAAAAGGTCCAACACTTTTCAACCCTCTAACAATATACATTCATAGGTGAAATTGAACAACTTTTGTGATAAAAGTAAGGAAATCTCATGGTCTCCCTCAAGCACTTTTTTTCATGCTCCATTGGAGGTCATTATTGATTTTTATTTTATTTTTTTTACAATTGCGAACTATAACTAGGGCCAAAGTTAGATCATGCAAACCTAAAGCCTGTAACAATAGTTAGAGATTTAGCTTATATATGTTTTGGGTTTCGGCTGTTTAGTTCCAAATATTATATTAGCTATCAAGGAAATATTGAAAAAGAATCATGAGCTTGAGAGGAAAGAAAACAATCAGTAGAAATTTAGCTTAGATATATTTTTGGTTTCAACCAATCATGTTTAGTTCAAAATATTGAATATTATCTTTAAATTTTGAGATGATTTAATTTAAATCAAATTATTTTTTAGTCTATTTTTATATAAATAAGTCTGTAAGTCAAACCAAACCTTAGGTGTGCATTCTCTAGTCATGAAATGCTGCAAAGTAGGGCCAATGGAGTGGGGAGGCCCTCCCTCCAAAACGACAGATTCAATATTAACCACTAAACTTAGGGACCCAAATTTCAGGACTTTGCTTTGGACAAAGTTAGGCAAAACCCTAAACTTGTGGGGGGCGGGGGAGAAAATGACTTAACAACTGACACATATAATCAAATAGATAACGAGAGATGAGACTAGTGAAAAGAATAAATGGATGTTTGTGTCACTGTAGGGTCCATAATAGTAAGAACATGAAATGATACATGGTAGGTCTCATTCATCTTTCTAACTCCATGCTCTTGTTATTTTGATGGGGTGAGGACATTTTGTGTTTGGAATTGAGTTCCAACTCATCTCACATCTTTGGATTTTTTTTTATATTCGATTTGTTTCGAATTTCTCTTAAGGATTTTATGTGTAGTATAAGTTATCTTTAAAAATATTTTCGTAGACATGGTTAAGGAGTTTTTAAATATTAAATTGTATTTATTTGAAGTTCGGATTAACTGAATGTTGTTTTTTAAAAGTGATTGTATGAATTGTCTTTATAATTCATTGCGATATGAGTCGTAGGCCCCATTCAGCAACGCTTATGGGACATGCATTTCAATGCTCAACGAAAAAGTGTTGTTGAACAGGTCACCAAACGAGGGTTACTTTTGCTTTTTTACCGAATTTAACCCTCAAACGAGCGTTCTCCCACCGCTAAAAAATTCAGCATTTGTCTCTAATCGGTCGTTTGACTCTCCAGAGCATTTGAAAATTTTTGGTGAACGGAACCGTAACAAGCTTCGTTTTCAGTATTCTCTTCTTGATCCTTACTGCTACTTCTACCAAAATATATGCTTTATCCTCTCAACATAGTGAAGTGTATTTCACCACACTGTTAAAATTAACCATTTTCTCAGAAGTCGTATAACAGAAAAATCAGATTTGGCGAAAAGAAAACGGAAAAAAAATGGTGTTCTCTCTCTGGTGCTTCCTGCCATAGCCAAGAATTAAATTATTTGTGTTAAACATATTTTAGGATATAAAAATACAGATATAATTCTCAAAATATATGATTTTTTTAAAAAAAACTTGTTTATTCAACACTTATTGATAATAGATCTCTATGATATCAGATTCGAATTAGTCATCTAATAGATTACGTAGCGGTGGTTAAACAAAAAAAAGTGCATCCACAGGCATCAATTTATTTATGCTACCGTACATAGCTGAAATGGTAGGTAGAGATTGGATACTAGAATTTAATTTTATTCACAAGGAAAGCTATAAGTTGATTGATGCAATAGCTCAGCTGGTGTGGACCTTATCTTTCGGATATCATCTTTTCAAGGACCCTCGTGCAAAATATTTCTTATGTTAAATCTTAACAATTTTAAAAAAATTATAGAGTTCTCAACCTTTATAAATTTCAGATTTTTCAACTTTTTTTTGAATTTTTGTAAAAATATAATATTTAATTTAAAAAATCCTCAAAAATCGAAGAATTTGGCGTTTAAAATTTTGAGAGTTTTTTGGTTTTTTTCATATTTTCCAAAAAGAATTATGAGTTTTTCATCAAACCAAATATATATATATATATATTAAATTTTAAAATAAAAAACTATAAAAAAGCGAAAAGTTCTTATTTTTTTTACAAAACCCAAAATTGTGCAAAACAATATTTGAAGTTTTTCGAAAACTTGTATAAGTTTTTTTTTTCCGAATCATAAAGTTCGAAAAGAGAGACAAAAGTCACAAAAACGTAAGAAGATTTAAAAAATGTAAAAGAAAAAAAGAATGTACGCATATTTTGAACTTTTTTACATTTTGAAAATTGAGTTCGAGTGGTCAAGGATGCTCATGTTATGTCATCTTGTATGGATTCGAATCTCGGTATTTATCTTGAGAATGTAAATTTCTCTATTTAATCAAAAAGTTAAAAGTTTTAAATTTTTATTTTATCTTTTAGTAATTAATAGATATTATATGGTACATGGGACGTGTTCAAGGGTTAAAATGAATTAAAAATTTCTTTAACTATCAAAGTGATAATAACTTATAATTTTAAGGACCAAAATACCATTTAACCAAAAAGAATAACCAATAAATGCCCCCATGCTGGATCAAACTACAGACCAGTTTACAAGACTGACGCTCTACCACTGAGCTATAAGGGCAGAAGGCGAGAGGGTTCGGAAATTTATTTTATATAACATGTGTTAATTGGGGGAAATTCTAAGGTACCTTTTTGTTAGGCTAAGATACCCTACATAAATTCTTATCATTTTGTAATAATTTTTGTAGGACTGGGTAATCATTTAGGTATAACCAATATTCTTATTAATTAGGTAAGAATTTTTGTAACTACATAAATTCTTATCAACTTAGTAAGAATTTGTGTAGATTTTGCCTTATGTAAAAATTTGTATAACTACACAAATTCTTATAATCTAAATTTTTACTATTTAGGAAATAGTTTGTGTAAATTCACCTCATTTAGTTGTACCCTAAAAGTGTCTTACTGTAGAACTACTCGTTAATCGGCCCACAGCTAAGAAATGTAGAAGGGAAAAGCAAAGCAAAGCAAAAGGAGTTTTCTAAAATATGAAAAATAAAAATTTCCTTCTATAAGAGCATACCCTTAATAACAATTTGGAAATCAAACACAATTAATTTATTTTGACTATTACCATAATTTACCGACTTAGACGTAGCGGCCATTCGCATTGCATGTCAAGCACAACCCTTGATAGTCCAAGAGAACGGAAATTCAAGTAAAATTTATAAGAGAATTGAAGATTTTGATTCCCGTAGGACACTATTATTTAGTGGCAATGAGTAGTCTACAAAGGGAGAACAACAATAAACCTGGGGTGGATGCGGTGAGTTCTGATTTGGAGCATCTGCATTCTTATTTTTAATAAAAATGAGTTTAATTTAATGCTATTTTTTGGTAAAAAATTAATTTAATCTGTAAAAAAATTGTATACTCATTTAAAAAAGATTTTAGATCTCATTTTTAAATTTCTAGATTCGCCACTGCTATGAAGGTCAATCCCTTCCATCTGTATCATGGTAGCAGAGCAAACCGATTCATACATTAAGCCTTAACTTTATTTTCTATTTGAAAAATGTTAAAAGCTATTAGTTCTGACAAATGAATTTTAGTTCGGCTGACATCATTGTTATTGCGTTAACTTGAATATCTTGAGTTTCAACTTCCTTAAGCGTGGATTGCCTCCACTTTAGAGTTTAAGAGGTTATAGATTGTTTAAACAATGTATCAAAAACGAAGAAAAATAATCAACAACCAGTTGGCCTAGCTGGATGAGACCTTAAGTTTTTTAAACAAGATTAAAGGTTTGAACAATGAATGAAAATGTTTTTTTTCTTTCAAATTCCACCTTTTTAATTTTTTTACCGAGCAAAATGCAATGTTATGGTATAAAAGATTAATATAAATCAAATCAAAATAAGTTTATGATTAAAATTCAAATCAAACATATAAACGAAATTGTGACTCAAAATCAATGATTTAAATCAATTTTTAAATTATCTTTTATTTAATAAAATAGGACTCAAACAGAAATAATTATATTATGTTCCAAGCCCAGTACCCTAGAAGAAAATGTAACCCGGTCCAATTGCGATAAGTCTAGTACAAAGGGTCCAAAATAAAATAAAAATAAATCCAAAGAAGATTGGAAGTGGGACATAGTTGAAAATAAGTTATAGAAGAGACCCTTGTTAGCAAAATGTGAAAAACTATTTTTCTTCTCTTATAGGTTTTCTTGTCCATCACTCTAGTCTTTTCCTTCACTAAACATCAAACTCCGATCTCCTGTTTGATTCTTTACCAGCTTTTCCGGTGAGCTCTCCGTCATATATCGCTATTAATCAAAGTTCTAATCTTTCTGTTTTATTTTTTGGTTTAAAATTTATTCAGATTTGAATTTGCTCCTTTATTTTTAGGTCGAAGAAACATGTCGAACTCGGTGATTGAAGTTCCTCCGAAGGGTGGATTCAGCTTCGATCTTTGTAAAAGAAACGAGATGCTTGCAAAGAAAGGTGTTAATCCGCCTTCCTTTCGTAAAACGGGTACCACTATTGTTGGTTTGGTCTTCCAGGTACTAATTTTAGGAGAAATTATTTTCTGGGTTTTATAGTTTTATTGTTTTACCACGAACATTTGCTTCTTTTTTAGCTGATTTTAGTGTGTATGTAGATTCCAATCTTTGGGATTTAATGCGTTTTGTTATCTTACGATAAAAATTGCTTCTTTTAGCTACAGTCGGTGTTTCAATACTTAATTGGGTTTTTTGGTTGGTTGACAATGGGAAGTTATAATAATTTGTTTGTGGTTTTTGTTATTGATGTTTACATTAAGGAGTCGAGGAAGGGATGCATTGTACTACTGATAGTTTACTATAGACATAGAGAAGCTTAATTTTTAGTGTTGTTAGTCTTTGCCCTGTTGTTGATTATTGTAAGTGGGTTGTGTGCTGATGAATTTGGAAATAGTTTGGTTATAGCTGTAGGCTTTAGGATTTTGTTAAAGTGGAAGTTTTTGTGAAGTATATCTATGCTATCGTGATTTTAGGCTCATGATTTTTATTATTGAAACAAACCCTTGAAACGCTGAATAGAGAGAATACATTACCAATGTGATTGGCTTCTTGGTGATTTTAAGTTTAATGGCAGCCGTGGCTATTTGTGGGTTATATTGTTAATATATAGCTCATAAGACTGAAACTTAGATGATGGTTGTCGGTTAATATCTACCGCAGAACTTAAAAAAAAAACGAGTTGGTGCCATATTATTGTGAAATTGCCCAGTGCCATCTTCTTTTCCTTACTTTTAAACTTGTCATATGTAGCCGTGTTGATATCTACTGCTAATCTCTCCTTGTTTGTTTTTTATGTTCCGTCGAGCTTAGTTCTGATGCTACTTATGCAATGCCACTGATTTCACTTGAAATTGCGTATAGGATGGTGTTATTCTCGGAGCAGACACAAGAGCAACTGAAGGACCTATAGTTTGTGACAAGAATTGTGAGAAAATTCATTACATGGCCCCAAACATTTACTGTTGTGGTGCTGGAACAGCTGCTGATACAGAGGCAGTAACTGGTACTTCCTGAAATTAGTGTTTAATATGGTTCGACAAACATCGATAGTTTCTTCAAATTGAATGCTTGAGCATCTCATGTATAAATGTTATTTTCACATTATCATTTTACTGTAGCTAACCCATTGTTTCGGCATTTTGCATATCCTCAGACATGGTCAGCTCACAGCTCCAGTTACACCGCTATCATACTGGTAGAGAGTCGAGGGTTGTTACAGCGTTGACCCTTCTCAAGAGACACCTTTTCAAGTAATGTTTTTCCCCCTGTTTTCTTATTTTTTACCGACATACTTCTACCCTGTCTATAGAGAATATGTGATTCTAACTGCTTAGTAATTGTCCAGCTACCAAGGCTATGTTTCGGCTGCTTTGGTTCTCGGTGGTGTTGATGTCACTGGGCCTCATTTGCATACCGTGAGTTTTTTCCAACCATTCGGCACCTCAAAATGACAGTAGCTTTTTGCCTTCTTTATTATTGTAGTTTCTTATCACAGCAATGCTTAAAATCTGCAGATATACCCCCATGGGTCAACTGACACATTGCCATTTGCTACAATGGGCTCTGGTTCCCTGGCAGCAATGGCAGTATTTGAATCAAAATACAAAGAAGGCCTTACTGTAAGTTCAACTACTCATATCTTTTGGTTTCTTGAAGATCAAGAGGGTACACTACCCTAACATGTTCTATGACCATCAGTTTGTGAGGTCTCTTGTGATTTGCTTTCCATGTAAAATAAACATTTCATGCGTTTGCAATTACAAAGTAAAATAAATCAGCAATATTCAATTTGAACAGCCACAACTATTTTGATCTGTTGATAATACTAGGTCAACTGTTTTTTTCTCTTCGCAGAGAAATGAAGGAATTGAACTTGTCACCGAGGCTATATGCTCTGGCATCTTCAATGACCTTGGAAGTGGAAGCAATGTTGATGTTTGTGTAATAACTAAGGTTCGACGTTGCTCACTAACCTCTTTTTTCGAAATGACATCATACATTCATCTTGATCTCAACTTTCTCATTTTCATGAACACTCAGGGTGGCAAAGAATACTTGAGGAACCATCTACAACCTAATCCTCGAACTTACACCAACTCCAAGGGCTATTCTTTTCCCAAGAAGACAGGTTAGAATGTTGTTTACAATTTCAATCCATTTTAACTATGAAGACCATTTCGTTGTGTTTCCATTTTCTGTCAAAGAACAACAACAAAAATGCCTTTTTTCTATTATCAAGGGTTTTGATGTTGCATGACTGAACTGTGAATGTTTGGTAGATGTCAAAGGAAGGCCATCCTAATGGCAATAATAGTTGTTTTAGTCTATTATGTTATTCGGGATCATATATAAATATAAGATGCAAAGAACAAGTATGTATCCGACATGGGTATATTCATTTCTTTTCTTTTTTAGTTTTTTCATGTATCTATATCAGAAACCGTCGGACATCAGTATTCCAAGTTACTCGGATGTGTTGTTTGATTTGCTTATTAATTTCTATGGTTGCAGAGGTTCTCCTGACAAAAATCATTCCACTTAAGGAGAAAGTGGAGATTATTGAAGGAGGTGACGCCATGGAAGAATGAAGCCGAGGTGATTACTAGATCAGCTTTCATGTATGCTCTTTCAAAGAACTATTTTCTGATTAGTGTTAAGCAATTTGCTCATCTTTTGAACCTAGATTTTGTTGGTTAAACCGAACCTTTTGAGTTGGTTTTAAACATTTTAGTAATGATATACGATTCGCATGGAGGTATTACCCTCAAAATCTTTCCATCACACCATCTTCATAGATAAAAAAATCCAAAGATCAATCTGTTAACATTTTTGGGATTTGATGTGATCCATGTTTGTAATCCTACACCCAGATAACGTAATATTATCACGATAATCCTCATTTTATAATATTTTAACATTTCTTTATATATATATATGTGTTTTTTTATCAACTTTATCCTTTTGTTTTATTACATTTTATCGTATGTTTTTTTAATTATATTTATAATATTTTAATTGAATAAATTATTTAAAATATTTAAAATTATTAGTTAATATAAATAATATATTAACCAAATATTAAATTTTTTGATAAAAATGAAAATGATAGGTAACAATAAAATAAAAGTATCAAGATCGATGTGCCCAATCAATGGAATAAAGTTTGTATTTCAAAGAAAATTAATATAGTAATTACAATAATATTACCGTAAAGATAAGATTTAGATTATTGTAATAAAACTAAGTTAATTGTATCACACGTTCTCAAATTATGACGTTCATTCTAAATTGATCCTTAAACTTTTAAACATTTCAATTTCATCCTTAAACTATGACCTTTATTTTAAATTTGTCCTCAAACTTTTGAGCATTCCAGTTTCATCCTCAAACTATGACTCATTTTAAATTGGTCCTCAACCTTTTTAATCAATCTAATTCCATCCTCAAATCTTCGTTCATACCACATCATATCATTACATAATACACATAAATTTTTCATGACAATTAACAATTTCTATAACGATTTTATAAACCTAAGATATGATTAGCATATACCGATAATTTGAGGATGAATTTAGAATGTTCAAAAAGTTTGAGGACCAATTTAGAATGAGAGTCATAGTTTGAGGATAAAACTGGAATGCTCAAGAGTTTGGGGACAAATTTAGAACGAAGGTCATAGTTTGAGGATAAAATTAAAATGTTTAAAAATTTAGGGACTAATTTAAAATAAATATCATAGTTTGAGGACGTGTTGTACAATTAACTCTAAAAAATGAAAATAGAAAGTTTTAGAGTCTAATGGAAGACTTTCGCTATCTTTCGTATAATATCTTCTAATTGACATTAAAGCAACTAAGTTCGTTTAAAAAAACTATAACAAAAACTATTCAAAAAAAACTATAACAATTAATAAAAAAGTCTAAAATTTATCAACAAGCAATGTTAAGGCACAATGCACTTTTAAGGAGAAAATTTATATTCGAATTTTGAAGATGATATTGTTAGGAGCGTGAGCTACGAATCTCAAACACAAACCATAAAATGGACATGAATTATACTAAAAAATCGAAGATAAGGATAATTTGATAAAATACTATATTTCATCAATCAAATAATAAAATTTTATATTTCAACTAAATAAACATGGATCATAAAATGAATATTTACACATATATAGACAAGATATTTCACATATGTTTTTTGCCGACAACATGTTATTTGCTGAAGCTTCTATGGAACAAGTTCAGATCATTCGGAGGGTGCTTAATCGTTTTTGTGAGGTTTCTGGTCAGAAAGTTAGATTGTCGAAAATCACTATTTTTTTTCTAAAAATATGGCAATGAACTTGCGGGGGACTTATTAGCACAGAGTTTGGCTTTTCTGAGGTTGTTGATATGGGTAAGTACTTAGGAGTTCCCCTTTTATATAGTCGTGTCTTGACTGCGTCTTATAAGTATTTGGTTAAGATGGTGCGGGATTACCTGTGTGGGTGGTCGGTGAGAACTCTTTCGCTTGTGGGACGTATTACGTTGGCCAAGTCTGTCCTTGCAGCTATTCTTAATTATGTGATGCAGTCCACTCTTTTACCGAAGAGTATTTGTAACGAAATTGAGAGACTTATTCGTTGCTTTGTTTGGGGGTACTCCGAAAAAGCGTGGCATCCATCTTGTTCAGTGGTCAGAGATTTATCGTCCGGTTGATTCTGAAGGGTTAGGAATGGGGAGTCTGAATGTTCAGAATGAAGCATTCTTAATGAAGATTGCTTTTAACTTGATAGCAAATTTTGCAGGCAAAGTACAAATGTCGAACGGCCTTCCTGAGGTGCTTAAAAATCAGAACTGCTCGAGGTTCTCTATAGTTTGGTCAGACGTTCGCTCGCATCTTACTTGGAGCATTAGCAATGGACAGGGAGAGGATTTCTGGTTTGATCCTTGGGTGGATGATTTAGGACCTTTGATACAACATGTGACAGCCGCTGGCGCGATTGGCATGGCTAGGGTGGTTGTTGCCGACATGGTGGATGACCAAGGGGATTGGAGATGGAGCGAGTTTCAACAACTCTTGTCGACTCACGTTCTGCTCAAGATTGCAGGGAAGAAGCCTCCACGGGATTCGTTTATGAGTGATTCGATTGGCTGGATTTTGCGAGATGATTGTAAGTTTTCTGTGCGGAGTGCGGACAGCTTATGAGGCTCGTCCTGGGATGCTTGGTGTCGATCGTGAGAGAGTTTGGCGATTGATACATAAATTTCATGGGTTGCAACGAAATAAATGTTCATGTGGTTAGTTTGTTGTGACCGAGTAATGACTAATGCTGAGAGATTGCGGTGACATATCGCTCAGGATAGTAATTGCCCTGTTTGCTCGCACCCGGTTGAGGATATTAATCACGTGCTTCGATGGTGTCCTGCGGCGGTGGCTGTGTGGTCAACATTGGTTAGACATGATAAGCTTCTTGATTTTTTAACCATGAACTTGAAGCAATGGTTTGTTCTCAATTTATCACGTTCGAGTGGTTGGGTGGTATGTGTTGCGGATTGGGATCTCCTTTCCGGCTCGGTCATTTGAAATTTGTGGTTGCAAAGAATGAGGTTACCTTTGAGGCAGAGTTGGAGGATCATCGGTCGGTCCTTGATCGCAGTCTGCAGCTCAAGGAGCTTACCTGTCGTGTTTTGGAGAGGGGTAGGTATGGATTGGCTACTGTCAACCCCTGGAATTCCAATTCTGCGAAATGGGAATCGCCACCTGCAGGGTGGCTGAAACTGAACGCGGACGGATCTAGGCATAGTGGTACGGGTCTTGCGACTTGTGGTGGGGTTATTCGTAACCATGAGGGGCTGTGGCAAACGGGGTTCGCTAAATTCATTGGTGCTTGTTCTGTTCTGGAAGCTGAGCTTTGGGGTGTTTATATGGGCTTGCTGCAAGCATGGTACTTGGATGCTCGACGGGTGATTGTGGAGCTTGATTGTTTGGAGGCAGTGAAAACATTGAACCAAGAAGTGAGTGCTGTGGCGATGCCTACGGTCTTCCAATACGTGAAAGATTTGACTCGGCAAGTATGAGAAGTTCGTTTTTAGCACATCCCTCGTAGTGGTAATAGGGTTGCGGATGCCATGGCGAAGGAAGCTTCAAGTATGAACTTTGAGTGTATTCGGTTTGACATGCCCCCGTGGTCGATCACCAATGTCTTGTTTGCTGATTGTCCTTCGGGGCCAGACGTGCCTGCATGAGCTGTCTATTGTCTAGACACTTCGAAGCTGTGCGCTAATGTTGCTGGATGAGCAGAGTTAGGGAGTGTTAGGGACCCGATTTATGTTTATTGTTTGCTTTTGATTTCTTTGTTTATGTTTCTGATGTAGGTCGGGTTTAGCTCGCAATTTTCTGTAAATATTAACAGGTATACTCTTTTTCTCCGACCAAGTGTAGAGAGGTTTTTAATGAGACACTTTCTATTTCATAAAAAAAATGTGATAATATAACATACTTGATAACGTTTAAATAATTTTACATTTTAATAATTTTATTAGTAAATATAATCTTACATTTATGCACTAAACATCCATTGACGAACTAAATTGAGGGAATTATACATTTTAACCTAACAAGAATTTCTAAATTATTTTACAACAATAATATATCAATTGAACTAGTACTTGATCCGCAACTTCTATAATCTCCTCTTACATATATATCTATAAATATTCGTACTACTTAGAACTTCAATTGATTGATTATTTTAGAGTATGAAATTAAAGGGGAAATAAAGAAAAAAAAATAAGTTCTCCATGAAAACAAAATTCGAAAAAAGTTAACTGATCAATCTTCTTTTCAAGCAAAGAAGGTTGAGAAGTCGTCGTATAGAGCCATGTCTTATGACTATCTTTTCAAGTACATTATCATCGGCGATACTGGTTCGTGTATATACCGTAGCTCCCAGCTTAAATCTCCGCATTTGGGTTTCTTTGTTAACTTTTTATGGGGTTTGATTGGTTTGTGGTGCAGGCGTAGGGAAATCATGTCTGCTCTTGCAGTTTACGGACAGGAGATTTCAACCGGTTCATGATCTAACCATCGGTGTTGAATTCGGTGCTCGGATGGTCTCCATTGATGACAGACCCATCAAGCTTCAAATCTGAGATACCGTAAGATGCTTTCTTTCTTTTTTTCTTGTTCTTTCTGGTGAAAAGAGTTATTTTTTTTTTACCATTTTTAGCAGTTGGGAATGAATAAGGAATGAATAACTTAGGAAATTCTGTTAAAATATTATGTTCTTGAGTTTCCTTTGGCTGTTTAGGAAAAAGGGTGATTAAAATTAATGAAGTTCTTGGCTGTTAGGCGTAGATGAATTTAGTTTAGGATCCCAAGAAGATGGTGACGGAAAATATGTGTTTGTTTTGGAGTAGAATATCGTAGGAATTTAAATTTATTTTATGTGGAATGATTGGTATTGAGTTGGTTTATGGTTTGAGTTATTTTATTCAGATTGACTGTGAGTGTTTGATACGAATATGTATTCAGCATCGGTCCGTTCAACTTTCTCTAAGTTCATCATGTTAATTCGAAGATCATTAGAGGATCAAATCTCATTCATATATCCAGATACATGAGACATAGGTATTTGTTCGTTTGTTTCCTATAACTCCATGATAGTTGCTTCCTACTCAAGGAATGTGGAACCGAATGAAATTAACTTATTATTAATGAATTGAGTTGCTACTTTTATCTTGATTATAAGGTTTTTCTTGGTTGTGTTTGATAAAATTTTTCCTTCCATTATTCAATTATTTGATGAATATTATAGCAAAGATCTTTTCTTTTGCTTATAAATAAATAAACATATATATTGCAGGCTGGGCAAGAATCCTTCAGATCCATCACCAGATCATACTACAGAGGAGCGGCAGGAGCCCTTCTGGTCTATGATATAACCAGGCGAGATACCAAAGTGTCTTACTCTGCTTAAGTAATGAGTTTTGAAGCTATATTGCTCCGACTCGGGTGTTAGAATTAGAAACCTATGTGCCTGATATTAGTATGATTAAGTTTCGAAGCTATATTGCTTCAGACATGAATACTTAATAGTAAAACGTAGAGTCCAAACAATATAATTGTGAAGAAATGAAGGTTCCAACAGCTACTATTGTCCTTTTCCCCTGGTATTGTAACATTTGAAACTGAAGTGCAAAGTTATTATGTTGGATCAGGAGAGAGACGTTTAATCATCTGATGAGCTGGTTGGATGATGCTCGACAGCATGGGAATCCGAACATTGCGGTCATGGTGATTGGGAACAAGTGTGATCTTTCTCACCGGAGGGCTGTTACCAAAGAAGAGGGTCAACATTTTGCCAAGGAAAATGGGCTTTTATTCTTGTAAACATCTGCAAGGACATCTCAAAATGCCGAGGAGGTAAGTGTTATGGGCACATCATATCTATGTTGTTCCAACATCTTTACTTTCCTTTAACGAACGTTCAAATGAAAATATTGCATTATATTGTAGGCCTTCATCATGACTGCTGCAAAGATACTTGAGAATATTAAGGAAGGGATTTTTGACGTTTCCGACGAGGTATAAGAATATAATCTTCTAAAAATATGAAAATCTAAAACTTTAATATATCCATTGAACTTAATGCAGTCATCCGGCATCAAGATTGGGTACGGACGGGGACAAGGTATAACAGGTGCTAGTTACGGATCCCTTGGTCAGAGAGGAATCTGTTGCAGTCAGTAGACGAACGAATATGTACGTGCCTGTGTTCCATCATTAAACCCAATTCATTTCTTATAACATTGCTTTGATTCAACTTAGACTAGTCTTCTCTTTTTATTTGTACCCAACTCAGAATTCACGTTCATCTCGTTTTAGTTTTGATTCGAGGCAATTGCATAGTAATATATTAACGGTTGCTATTCCGATATAATTTCCAGCTTTTACACGCTTACCACTCTTCCGGGGTAAACCAATGGATGCTACAAACAGAACGAAATTCCAGTCAGATGAGTCCTCATCCAAAATTGTTTCATATTAAGAAAAAGCATACCAAAAGTACAAGGAAACTGTTCTACATTTATATAAAACTGGATTAAAACTTGAATGACTACAAATGTTCCATTTCACTTTTCTACTACTAATGCCTCCAGAGATAAATAGACAAGTACCTACACAGTTGCAAGACCATATGCAACTCTTCGGGCATTGTGTGCCGACCTAACACATTGAACCGTTGATTGCTAAGAACCAGCGAATATCTGGAATGAATATAGGAAGAAAGCTTCAGGGAGCAAACTACAAAAGAAAACAAGTACAGTTATTGCTTACTTGCTTATCAAGTGACACTTACCCCATCAAGGACATCTTTAGAGAGTCGTGGTTTGCCTTGAGATGAATCAACTGCAACTGGTTTTTTCTGTCGGAATTGACGAATCACCTTCTTGTGGGTAACCGGCAGCTCGGAATTCATTCCAGACTCCTCTTGCACCTTTTGCTTCTGTAGAAAGTCAGAAACACAGAATTCAACATGCATGCAAAAGTACATACTTGGATTTGTTAATTTATTCAAGGCAATTGTGGATTAAACTATGCACATTAAATTCAGACACAGAAGTTATATCACCTAAGAGTGGAACACGAACTGCAGTGATATGTGCAAGAAAAAACTAAGAAACATCATGTAGAATTGCAGATGTATCGAATCCACAACTATCATCGATGGCAGGCAATGAGCTACATAAAAAATATAGTCGTTTACCTTCTTCATTCGCTCTTCAATCGCATTTTGGGCGCGAGATTGGTCAACTTTTGAGAGATAGAAATCATGCTCCCTCTTGGCAGCAGAGAGCTCTAAAGCTAGCTTCTGCTCTCGAATTGCACTCTTGTAAGCTATGAGAAAAGAAATCAACTTAGATACACCACAACACATTACACACATTCATACACGTGTGCATATATAGCACTAAAATCATTGCAAAACAGAGAAACATAAAGTCATAAACCAATAAGTTACCAATTTCTTCAGTAAGATCATCCCACTTGAATTTACTCAAGTATTTGATATTCCAAAGATCATAATAAAAAGACGACCTCTTCCTGCCACCTGATCATGGTGTAAAAAGATCATAAATATAAGAACACACCATATAAATCACAAAATACTCGTATCTATGTTACTCAGCCTTAGGTATGAGTGTCAGAACGGGTATGTGTCCACCAAAAATATATTCAGTTTTCCCAGGTTTTTCCATGTATTTGGAGGGTCATACCTCTAATCCATATCCAGATACGCGTTGGACACGGGTGTCCAACATGAACATTTCAAGCAAAATGAACAGTCAAAACAACATAGATACGGATGAAAAGGAAGAAATAAGACATTGCAATTAATTCCAATACCAATTTGTTCACCATTCAACATATTAGCAACCCTCTTTGCAATCCCTTTCCTAGCAAATTCAACCCACCTACAGAAAAAACAACAAACCCATTGTTGAACCGTATCATCCCAACATCTTCAAGCTTTTAAGGGAAAAAAGGACTACATAATTATAAGGGAAAGACTTCAAAAATTAACAATAAACTGTGTTAAGCTACAGATGACATACCCTTCAGAAAACTCTTGTTCTTGAACCTTGGAGGGTCTAAGGCGCTTACCCTTTACTTGGGGTTGATGACCTGAAATAACAAAACTAATAAAACCCAATCCTTTGAAAAGATGATAACTAAAGAACTAACTCGTTTTTTGAGCTGAGTTTCACGTATATTACTCACCAGTAGGAGTGAGATAAATCCTAAGTATTTCCCCATACTGAGAAAGCAACTGGCGTAGTTTGACATGATCCATGTGTGGTGGAACTCTGCTTAAATAACAAACCCCGCGATTATCAGCCTCAGCTGCTTCCTTCAACAATTTCCTCATTTTCTTCTTCGTCTTATTCTTATTCTGGCTGTTGGGTATACTATTTTCATCTTCAAAGTCATCATCTTTATCATCGTCATAAACCACTTGTTTCTCTTCTTCAGCCATTGAAGCTTCCTAGTCAGTTTCAGAAAACCCATCATCAGATTTCAAATACCTAAAGACATTAATAGCGGCGTGGAGAAAATTTCACACCGCAAATAACAGTGTAAGGGAAAATAGCAGCGATTACCGTCCGCTATTTCTGCTAAACCGATACTTTAAAAAAACGATGAAACAGAGTAAGAAGCAGTACAACAAAGAATATAATCAAATATAGTAGAGTAATGCAGAGGCAGAGAGCAGACAACTGAAAATAACTCACGAATGAAGTAGAAATCTTCATGTTAAAGTTAGGGTTTCAAAATTTACCTTATTTAATTTCCCGGTCCCTCGGAAACTCGAAGGCAATGGAGGACGAGGCTTCGGGTAGCAGAGGAGGTGAGGCTTGTTTGGCGGCAGGGGATGTGCGAAGATCGACGAAACTGGGTTGCAATTTTTAAGGGAAATTTTTTTTTAGATAAATTTGGACCTGTCCATCTGACGGATTGGGCTGGGCCGGACTTGGCTAAGCTCAGGGGTGCAAAAATGACTCGATTTGAAGAAGAAAAATTGAATTTGTTAATCTCTTCGAATTTTTTAAACTCAACTCGTTTGTGGCACAATTCGATTTTGATAAATTTAGTTTGACTTAAAAATTTAAATGAAGTTCAAGTCATAAAATATGACTAGAATAATTCAAAATTTTGAATGAGCATCATACTTTTACAATTTAATTTTTTAACTTTATATGTTATTCAATTTAGTCATTTGACCGTAACTCTTTGCAAATTCTTTATTTTAATCAATTATATGACTTCTTTATAGTTCCATCAATATATTTTTCTACAAAAATTGTTCTTTGGAAAATAATAATATAAATATATTATATAATATTAAATGACATTTGATTTATTAAATAACATTACAAATCTTAATCAATTGTGAAAAATATGAAGAAATATATGTATATATATTATCGTTATAGAAAATAGTTTAAATTGGAATCAATCAATACCATAATAGTATAAATATTTACAATTAAATTTGAATAGAAACTCAAACTAGGCCTATAAATGAACCGAACGAACACGAACAACTAAACGAAAATAATTTCTTGCCCATGTTCGTTCGTTCGTTAAGGAACGTTGCTTGTTCTTGTTTGTTCACGCCCGTTCTTTATAAAATGATAAACGAACACAAAAAAACATAAACCACTACAACAATAAACACATAAAATTCATTAATATAAGTTGCAACTTCGGAATTAATTTGCCACAGTGAGGCAACGACGACGGTATGCATCGGTGACTGAAAGAAAAGAGTTAGGAGGTTGGGATCTAGAGGCTAAAAGACGACTGTATGAGCCTGTCAGGGAGAGTATGGAAAGGTGAAATTGAATGGAGATATGAAAAGTCTGAGATTTTTTTCTTAAGAAGTCTGAAGTTCGTATATTGAGTATTGTTTTTTTTATTTCATATTTTTAATAATATGTTTTTAAATATAATATTTTTTTTATAAAAATTAATAAATATAAATAAACATATGCGAATTAATTTAAACGAATATAAACAAACGGATTACTGAACGTTCATGAACGTCAATGAATGAACGAGCCCTTTGTTCGTGTTCGTTCATTTAATTAAAAGAATAGAAAATCTTGTTCATGTTCGTTCATTTAATAAATAAACGAACTTCCCGTCGAACGGTTCACTGAACGTTATGTTCGTTTACAGTCCTAACTCGAACAACTCAGCTAAAAAAATTTCAAATAAACTTTGAGGTATAAAATAAGACTCACCAAATCGACTAACTCAATTTTTTTACTCGACTCAATCAAATGCTTATCTTTAGTTAAAATATTTTATTTTGGAGTAGTTTGGTTTGATTTGAATTTAAATTAAATAATAAAAAAATATTTATTTTGTTTTTTTACATTATTTTATAAAATGAATAGTAAAAGCAGACCTTTAAATTAGGATGATATTATTTGATTTCACGTCACAAAAGTTTTGATATATTAATAGTTATGTAAATTTCTAATAAATACTTTCTCACATCTATGTTATTTTTAATAAAAATTTTAAGATAATTATTTGATACAAACACGTGGATTAAGAAAAGAGTATTGATTGTAATTTGAGAAGGGAAACAATGACTTTTCAAATAAAAAAAGAGCATGAGCTGGGATAAGAATAACGGAATGGAGCAGAGATGGTACGTTCTTTCTCGGTGCCCATACTTATATTCTATTATTAAAAAATTAAATTTATG
The DNA here is from genome assembly GCA_019671005.1 of Hibiscus mutabilis. NCBI lineage: Eukaryota > Viridiplantae > Streptophyta > Magnoliopsida > Malvales > Malvaceae > Hibiscus > Hibiscus mutabilis. Next base: position 10,233,417 of record CM033734.1, read on the forward strand.
ATTTAAAATTATAATTTAAGGTTGAGGTTTTGAATGCTGCGTTAGAGTGTATTTTTTAAGAAGTAAAATTTAAGATTTAAAATTTAGACATAATTGCTGTCTATTTTTGATCCTCTTCTCGATCACCATGGTTAATTATAATGCCTCTCGAATAGTTTAATAAGATTGGAGTTCAAGTACCTCAAAAATGTTGTCATTGAGTCCGACAATAAACCTGTTTACTGTATCCTCTTCTTCCTCTTGAACATCGGCCCTTTGCATCAAGGATTCCATCCCTTTGAAATATTCATCAACAACTTTGTAGCATTGTCACATCTTTTATAACTTTTGTTTGATCTCTCGTCGATATTATGGTGGAACGAATCGTTCTCTCATGACTTCTTTAAGTTCTGCCCGTAACTTTATCTTGGCTTCTCCATTGAGACGCTTAGTTCGGACCAACTGTGACCACCAAATTGATGGGTAGTCTGTGAATTCTAGGGACAACATTAGAACTCGATCCTCCCCAGGACATCGATAATACTCGAACATAAAATCAATTCTATTTTCCCAGTCAGTCACAATAAGCATCAGGATCATACTTTTCTTAAAACGGCGGCACAATAAACTTTGGTTTGGCCAAGGTGTGTGTGGTTCGTCTCGGTTCTGCGCGAGAGTTTCGCCTTAGTTGGTGATTTTGGCGTCTGTTCTGAATGAGAACGATATTTGGACGCCTAAGCTCATCATCTTCACTTGAATCATCATTGGCATCTTCGATATTAAGTCTAGCCATGATCTGAGTGAGTGTGTTCACGACTGCATTGGTGTGATCAAGTTTACTTACCAATGAATTTACAGTCCGTGCAAGTTTAGTTAGATTCTGTAAAATTTCTGTAAGAGTCACCTCTTTTGGTTCCTCTTCTTTACCTGTTTGTGACATCCTAAAACACTCAAGTTTAGTTATCTGGAACTTGTTTTAAATCTTTTGCTCATCTGTTTCACCCTTCCCCCACTACTGATCATGTTGCTACTGCTTTGACCAGTTCGGAAATAGGCTTACTTGGTGCTCTGTCGGGTTCATGCGCCTTTGTGCCAACTATACCTGAAACCATGCTGTCGAGGCTGATGCCAATGCTAAATCTGGTGCTAGTCCACTTTGCTGCTAATCAATCGGCATCTAACTTCGGAATCAAGCTAGATATGATTTGTTTTATCTCAGACTTAATGAACTCCCCTTTCTTTGGTAATACAATTCATTCATTCCACCTGTGTACAATATGCCTTTGACAGTACCGTGAATGTGCATTTTTCTGTTCTTGTGTATCCTTGTGTGCTGTCATTTGGTGTCAGACTAGTTGTAACAGAATGTGAGGCCATAGAACCGACTTTATCACAAAGTCAAAGAATAAACGATACAATCTATTACAAACTTATAGGCCGATGTCAATGTGCAGGTTTTGATGTCATAATTATTGATCTAACTTAATCGTTTGCTTTACCTGTCTTTGTTCTAGCTGAAAGGAATTTGGCATGCGGCAATGTTTGTCCTACTTACCACTGCAAAAGCTGTGATGCCATGCGGCATATATTTATGTAGGAGTGAGTAGATAGTAAAATGTCCTAGTCCTACTCTGTATCCATATAGTCTACAAAAATAGAATGATATCGGACATCTTTAGCACTCGAGTTATAGACTCACATCTTTGCTTGATTTTTCTGCAATGCTGCAGATTTATGCACTTGGATATGATTCAAATGTAAATTGAATAGTCTGCAGATTCGCACAACTAACCAGATTGTATGTTTTTTTCTCCTATAAATAAATTGAGTAGTTTGTTACTCTGTTTATAGTTGCTGATGTTTGCAGTTGGTGTTTGGATACTTTCAATAAAATTCTTAAGATTATTATTTGATATTCTGAAATAAGAAAAGAGCATTGATTATAATTTGAGAAGGGCAACAATGAGAAACAAATGAATTTTCAATCAATATATCCAATTATGTACAAAAACTTTGTCAAACCTACTATTCACTATTTGCATCTTCTCAAACAACAAATTACAAAAGAATGATTAAAAGTAAAGTTTGAGTTTCGATCGGATCGGACTCCGGCATATCGGGCAGGTTTCAAGCTCTTCCAAACATTCTTCACATGTCTGAGGAAAAGAAAAAGAAATGGTCATATAATCTCGCCACTTTCCTCTGCAAACATCCATAGCAAGAACCAAGGAAAATAGCATTAGAGACATGTTACCTGATGCCCGCAACCAAATGCCATGTCTCTCGAGTTAGTCAGACAAATGGGACAGAGCTGTTCGAAACAACCGTAAAAGGATTAGCCTTCAACTTTAGTTACAGAACATGTATAAGTTCCAAATCTTGTCCTTTTCAATGCCAAGGAAGCATGCTATGAAATCCCCGTACCTGGCAATCATAAGTGGAAGTTGGAGCTTGGGGTGTTGAGCTGACAGGAGTCGTATCTTCTGGATAAGGAGGGACGCTTGGTCGGAAACCGATAAGGTGAGACGGTTTTGGGCTGCGGAAAGATGTGGGACCGTGGGAAGGTTTCGAGCTGTTGAACGATGCAGCACCGTATGTACGCGGAGGTAGGGGAACTCTCTCTGGAACATTTCCCTTTCGAACACTGCACATGTAAATTGAAAATTGCCATCACGTCTTGTGTTTGCAAAAGGCTAAAAATGAACAATGGAGAAGCAAGTATTACCCCAGAATGTTGTGCTCAATAGTTGCCTTGTACTGTGATGGAATCTCCATTAAAGCAGCTAGAGCAAATTCCGTCTCCTTGCGCGACGGAGCTATACTCTTTGACATGATCTCCGTGAAATTCACGAACTACAGAAAGAGAATCACCACGAGAACAACCTTAATAACTGAAGCATAAACAATATCAAACATCTAGACTCTAGTATGCAATCAGAATTTACCTGGAAGTTATCAAAGGCTCGAGCCGGAATGTTGTCGTCGAACTCCTTCATCATGTCCCAAGGTCCATCTCCGACACCGACCACTATAATTGACAGCGGAAGCTTGCTGTAATATACCAAACAAGATGTAAGAAACATTTTTTGCAATGAAAATAAATAAATTGAATGAAGCAAGCTCCATAATGTTTACCTTGCTTGCACTATGGCATCAATGGTCTTCTGCTCTTGCAGACTTAACCTGCCGCGCCCAGTATCAGCACTTCCAGTTACCTGAATCAACCACTGGTATATGTCATATTAAACCGATACGGAACTAAAGCGAAAACCGGGAAAAATACCTGTCCATCGGCAATTATCACTAACACATGGTACTGTCCACAGCTCTGCTCAACAATGGTCATTGCCATTTCAATGATAGGGGCAAACGATGTAGGTCCTGCAAGAATAATAGTTATTAATCGGATTAGCTTCAAAAGTCATCTCGAAACACCGATGAAAAATGGGAGATCAATCGAAACCTGAAAGACGTAGATGAGGCACGATTTCTCTATATCGGCTCAAGACTTCCTCAAATCCGTTACAAAATCTCTTGTCCGGGTAGAAACTGAAAACATCATGGTCATGTGTCGATGCTGCCAACATATATAAGTACATTCTTAGCATCAGCATTAAAAAACAGGCTCAGTAGGTTAAAAAACAAAGTAGATACTTACCATCACCGAATCCGAAACAAGGAATCAAGTTATCCTCATCAAAGACAGCTAGGGTTCTCCCAATGATTGATATTGCTTGTTCATATGGATTCAAACCATTTCCAATATGGTGCAAACTTTTGCCTTTGAATGATCTTTTACCTACAAAACAAGCCACATTCAACAGGTTTTACAATCGCTCGTAACATACATTATCGGCACATTTAAGACATCAATCTTAACCTGTCCACTGGTTACTCTTTGTGAAGTCGATACCAACAATGAGATTCGACGATTCAAGGCCAGCATTCGCGAGAGCCTCCGTTACCTACACAATTAAAAAATTTAAGTCACCTACCGAATTACTTCTTCAAGTTAACTTGTAACAAAAGAAAGCAATATATAATAGATATCAACCTGATCTAAGGAGTGGTAGTTATCTGCAATTCTCGAATACCTCCTCTGCAGCATCCTTTTATCACTTTCATGGTGTCGTGAAGGCGGGTTGTAATACTGCAGCACTTGTTCCGGAGGTGGAAAGTATGGCGGCTCGTGTTTCAAATGCGGATAATAGGACGGCGACTGCGGCGCAAAACTCGGGCTTTCTTGATCGTATGAATATTGATTATACCACAGATAAGAATCCCATGATGATGAATTCGAACGATTAAACGAACCCTGCCTCCAACTTCCTTCCCTTGAATTAGTAATCCCCATTAACTCCGATTTTACGAGGAATTCAGCAACAAGCAAAGCTAGAAATATAAGGATAGCTTTAAACCAAAAGGACAGAAAATAACAAGAAGATGCTAGGAAAGAATGATGATTGAGTAATGGAGTCTCCAAGAATCAAAACCCTGCTCTGTTGGATTAAAATTCAATAATAGTGGGCACATATGTATAATGTACGTTGCTATTATAAAGTTTAACACGTAATTAAGTGACCAATTATGTTACACGTGTTATAGTTACTGAATTGTCATGGAATTAAAAGTGTAGATACCATAAGTTAGATTTATAACTCAATGAGGGGCAGAGTTGTAAATATTAATAAACTGTTTTAATTCAGTTTATATAAAGGGTAGTGGTCCCCGAGATCTAGGTTAACTGGCATATCTCTTTTCCCCGTCTGAGAGTTGTGTGGCAAGAGGTAATCTATCATCTCGGAAGATCAAACCCTCTCTGGAAAATCTCCATCGATGGATTCAGGTACGCTTCCGCAAATCTAGTTTTAGTTTTGTTCTTAATGATTTGACATATATATAGATCTTGGGTTTATATTCGTTTCGAATATATTATGGTTCAAACAAGAGTATGAATATTTTGGTTCTAACAAGTGGCATCAGTGCCAGGTTATGTCGAATCATTGAGAATTCAATTAGGGTTTAAATGTTTCGTATGTTTTGAAAATTTTCGATTACCCTATCTGCTATTGTGATGTTTCGCATCAATTAGGATTATAGAGTTTTGTTGTTTCTTGCGTCACTAATATGCAATTGTGGATATTTTTTTTCCAATTTGGGAGTTTCTTGTATGCAGAAACTATTTATTTTGGATTAGGGTTTGATCTTAATAGGTTTTAAAATTCACGATTTGGAGTTTGAATTTACAATTTATATTTGTTCTTATAATAATATGGAATTTGGGTTTTGCTTTTGTTTTCCGATTTGCTTTAATGAATTTTCCCTTAATCATTCAATTCTTCCTTTCATTATGTTGTTGAAAGTAAACTAATTGTATAGATTATGTGTTGTATATTATATTCAGGTTAGAAAATTCATTAACAGTACACCATTTTCAGAATATGAATATGCCCTTAATATTTGTATTGTTTTTACTTCTCAAGTGATGCCATATTTAGTTTACTGTTATGATATATATTATTTAAAATATATATTTAATTCGGTTAGATCAAAATTTTAGTTTTGATCATCAGGTATAAAAATAAATATTTAGAAACATATAAATTCATGTTTTGGCTATGTCTAATATTTTAGTGGGTTAATTGAAACACAATGTCGCCAAAGTGACCGATTCTGCGTAGATTAACTTATTTAAAATATTAAGATGTTTGTGTTTTTGTAATTCATGCGTTTATTAATTGGCCCAAAGGAAAATTAATATTTGGCCGAATTTCAAATAACACATGTGGTGATAAATGTGTGACAATTATAAGGTAATTTATGTGTGCAATACGTTAGTCCAAAGATTAACTTTGTTGTTCAACATAGTTTATTGTCAATGTTTGATTGCTACAACAAGAGTACCGCATTTACTGATTAATATTATTGTCCAAAGACTTGATATTGATGTTGTGTTTGGTATCTTGGGGAATTAGTCATTATTTTGAATTTATTTGTTTACTTATGAATTATTGGTGTGAGCATATTTATTTATTTATTTATTATTCTTTTGTTCTATATTCAGCTAGTTCTTATGTTGCCACAATATCTGCTAATGTCAATTCTATACCCATGCTAAATGGGACGAATTTCAAGGAATGGAAAAGGCACTTTGCGATAGTGCTTGGTTGTATGGACATAGACCTTGCGTTAAGGGAAGAACAACTGCGCCTCTCTCGCTGCGGTAAGCACCCACGATGCAAAAAGGGATTTTTGAGAGGTGGGAGCGTTTTAATCGCATGAGTCGATGATCATGAAACACAGCATTCGAAACCTTTTAGGGTACAGAATCTGAAGAAATTATTCAGGCTAAGGATTTCCTTGGCAATATTAAGCAACGTTTTGTTAAAAACGATAAGGTTGAGATGACATCACTTCTAAATTCTTTGATATCTATAAAGTACAAGGGTCAAGGAAATATAAGAGAGTACATTATGGAAATGTCTCATATTACTTCAAAACTTAAGGCACTTAAGACAGAGTTTTATGATGATTTACTCATCCTTATGGTTTTGGTATCGCTTCCTACACAGTTTAACTAATCTAAAATTAATTATAACTGTCAAATGGAGAAGTGGACTCTAAATGAGCTCATTTATCATTGTGTTCAAAAGGAAGAAAGGTTGAAGCGTGAGAAAACTGAAAGTGCTCATTTGTCTAGTGCCTCTAAAGACAAGGGCAAGAAAAGGAAATATCGAATGAAGGCTGCTAAGGGTCCAGCTCAAAAGAAACAAGAGAATGTTCCAAATAATTGTTTCTTTTGTGACAAGCTGGACACATGAAGAAAAGATTGTACCAAATATCACGCATGGCGTGCAAAGAAAGGTATGAATCTTACTTTGGTCATTTCGAGGTTAATTTAGCTTGAGTACCTAGAAACACTTGGTGGTTAGATTTCTGGTGCTACTACTCACATAAGTGTTTCTATGCGGGGTTGCCCGAGCTACCGAAAGCCAAGTGATGGTGAAAGAAACATCTTTGTGGGCGATGGAAAATCGGTGGAAGTGGAAGCAATTGGGCATTTTAGGTTGTTATTAGGAACTGGTTTTTATTTGGATTTGAAAGACACTTTTGTTGTTCCGTCTTTTAGGCGGAATTTAGTTTCGATTTCTTTGTTGGACAAATTTGGTTATTATTGTTCATTTGGAAACAATCAGTTTACTTTGTCTTTAAATTCAAGTATTGTTGGAACTGGTTATTTAAATGCTTATGACAACCTTTATTTGTTAGATACAATTGCATCCTATAATGAAACCTTGCATGTGGAATCACGTGGTACTAAGCGAAAATTAAATAAAGAAAATTCAGCATCATTATGGCATAAACGCTTAGGTCATATATCAAAGTGTAGGATTGAGCGTCTTGTGTCTAATGGTATTTTAGAGTCCCTTGACTTCACAGACTTTAATGTTTGTGTTGATTGCATCAGGGAAAGCAGACCAAAACTAAGAGATTAGGTGTCAATCGTTCTCTGAGGCGTCTTAGAATTAATTCATGCGATATTTGTGGGCCATTTCCTACGGCATCTTGGAATGGTCAACAATATTTCATAACATTCATAGAGCGATTACTCACGTTATGGGTACCTATATCTCATTCATGAAAAATCTCGAGTCTTTGGGCGTGTTCAAATCCTATAAAGCTGAAGTTGAGAATCAACTCAACAAAAGGATTAAAAAGGTTCGATCGATCGTGGTGGTGAGTACTACGGTAGATATGATGGATCGGGTGAACAACGTTCGGGACCATTTGCAAAGTTCCTAGAGGAATGTGGTATTGTCCCACAAGTACACCATGCCGGGATCACCTAGTATGAATGGTGTTCTTTGAGAGGCGTAATAGGACTCTTAAAGATATGGTAAGAAGTGTGATTGCTCATTCTACCTTACGAGTCACTCTGGGGAGAAGCATTAAAGACAACAGCGTACATTACGAATAGAGTACCCACTAAAGCGGTGAAAAGACACCTTATGAGCTTTGGGTGGGTAGAAAGCCCACTCTAAAGCATTTTCACATTTGGGGATGTCCGGTGAGGCAAGGCCTTATAGGCCACTTGAAAAGAAATTGGACTCCAAAACAAGTAAGCAGCTACTTTATTGGTTATTTACGAGCGATCTAAGGGCTATAAATTTTATGATCCCATAATTAAGAATATTTTTGAGGCGGGAATTGCAATATTTTTTGAGGATGTTGAGTTTGGAGGGAGAAATAAGGTAAGAGACATTGTCTTTGAGGAGGAATTGAGTTTTAACTCGGTTCCTACTATCACTTTTGATGATGTTCAAGTTTCTATACCGATCATCAATCAAGAAGTGAATCAGAACCTCAACAAGACAATGTCGAACAGCTCCCTCTTATTCGGGATGAGGTAATTGTTCCGGAAGAGCAAACTCAGCAACCTCAAGAACAAGTGCCATTAAGGAGATCCACGAGAGAAAGGAGAAATGCTATTACGGATGATTATATTGTATTTCTCCAAGAAAATGAGGATGATAATGGAATGATGAAAGATGATCCGATCAACTTTCATCAGGCCATGCAAAGTATTAACTCTCAAAAGTGGATTGATGCCATGCAAGAAGAGTATAAATCCATGCAAGACAATAAAGTTTGGAAACTTGTCCCATTACGAAGGTACAAAACCAATTGGTTGTAAATGGATTTTTAAAACCAAGAGGGATGCAAATGGTAATGTGGAGAGGTATAAAGCACGTCTTGTAGCTAAAGGTTATACTCAAAAAGAAGGCATTGACTTTTCGAGACTTTCTCTCAGTTTCATCGAAAGACTCATTTAGGACAATCATGGCACTTGTAGCTCATTTTGATCTTGAGTTACATAAGATGGATGTTAAGACTGCGTTTCTCAATGGAGAAATTGAAGAAACAATTTATATGGTGCACCAGAAAACTTTGAGTCGGGAGACCCAAAGAATATAGTTTGCAAATTAACAAAATCCATCTATGGACTCAAACAAGCTTCTCGTCAATGGTATCACAAATTTCATCAAGTAATTGTCTCGTTCGGTTTTGAGATGAATATTGTTGATGATTGCGTGTATCACAAGTTTAATGGGAGTAAGTACATATTTTTGGTTTTATATGTCGATGACATTTTGCTTGCCACAAATGATATAGGCTTTCTGCACGAAACCAAGATATTTCTATCTAAGCATTTTGAAATGAAAGATCTTGGGGACGCTTCTTTTATTTTAGGAATTGAGATACATCGAGATCGATCTCAGGGTATTCTTGGATTGTCACAAAAGAACTATATCGATAAAGTACTTAAAAGGTTTGGCATGCAAAATAGTAAACCAATAGACACCCCTGCCACTAAAGGATACAAGTTTTGTCTTACCCAATGCCCTAAAAGTAATCTTGAAATTCAAGAAATGCATAAGATTCATTATACATCAGCTATTGGGAGTCTAATGTATGCTAAGGTATGTACGCGTCCGGATATTGCGTACATTGTTGGGATGTTAGAAAGATACTCAAGCAACCCTGGTATGGACCATTGGAAAGTAGCCAAGAGGGTTATGAGGTATCTTCAGAGAACAAAAGATTATATGCTCACATACAGGAAATCAGATCATTTGGAGGTCATAGGGTATACGGGATTCGATTTTCTTTGGGTGCCAAGATAGCAGAAAAATCTACATCAGGCTATATTTATCATTATTTGGTGGAGCTATATCTGGAAAAGTGCCAAACAGACACTTGTAGCTTCTTCCACTATGGCAGCAGAGTTTGTAGCATGCTATGAGGCATCTAATCATGGAATATGGCTGCGAAATTTTGTCATTGGGCTACGTATTTTGGAGAATATAGAAAGACCACTTAAATTATTTTGTGACAATAAATCAGCAGTGTTGTATTCCAACAACAATAGGAGCTCGTCTAAGTCAAAGCACATTGACATAAAGTTCCTAGTTGTGAAAGAAAGAGTGCAAAGTGGACAAATATCCATAGAACACATTGGGACAAACTCTATGATAGCGGATCCGCTCACAAAAGGTTTACCACCCAAGGTCTTTCATGAGCACACTGCTCATATGGGTGTTACATCATTTAAGGATATTATTGTTTGAGTGGGAGTTTGTTATTTGTTCACTTTATGTTTATGTTTATTTTCAGGACATTTATGTATTTGGTTATTTTTTGATTAGAAATAAAGTATTGATTAATTCACTCTTTTCTTATTTGGATAAGGACCTCACTTATGTTTAAAGAGGACCGAGTTGGAAATAGGCATGTTCGGTTCACATTTACATGTAATTTCCATGCTACGCATCCATGATTGATCTATGTCATTTGATTATGCTTGTATACGTGACCATTGATGGGTCCAGTCATGATTGATATGGCAAAGACCGCTTTGATCCTATATGGATATAATTGATGGACGAGATTGTTATAGAATACCTATTACATGATAGCAAATTTTTGAGCTCATAAGGTTGTACATTTGTCAGGTAACATATGTTGCCCAAGTGGGAGATTGTTGGATTAAAATTCAATAATAGTGGGCACATATGTATAATGTACGTTGCTATTATAAAGTTTAACACGTAATTAAGTGACCAATTATGTTACACGTGTTATAGGTACTGAATTGTCATGGAATTAAAAGTGTAGATACCATAAGTTAGATTTATAACTCAATGAGGGGCAGAGTTGTAAATATTAATAAACTGTTTTAATTCAGTTTATATAAAGGGTAGTGGTCCCCGAGATCTAGGTTAACTGGCATATCTCTTTTCCCCGTCTGAGAGTTGTGTGGCAAGAGGTAATCTATCATCTCGGAAGATCAAACCCTCTCTGGAAAATCTCCATCGATGGATTCAGGTACGCTTCCGCAAATCTAGTTTTAGTTTTGTTCTTAATGATTTGACATATATATAGATCTTGGGTTTATATTCGTTTCGAATATATTATGGTTCAAACAAGAGTATGAATATTTTGGTTCTAACATGCTCTTCACTGTTATCGGTTCAGTACACGAAATTGTTAAAGATTAAAACCCCACCAAGCATATATATAAACAAGCAAGAAATTGAAAGAGACAAGGATAGAGACTATTTAGTAATTAGAGTTTCGGAGAAACTTCAAAGTTCACTGTGTTTGTACCAAATATTCCAGAGGCCAATTCAGAAACGGATGGCAGATAATTAATGTTCCCCAAGGGAGAAAATTCTGATGTTTGGAAGCAAAAAGTCAATAACTTTATGACTTTGGGTCAAAGAGAATATCCTATGCCTTGAGTGTTTGATTGAACCAGAGGACGTTGCTGAGATCTTTACCGAGAGCTTCAGTGGAGGCTTGTGGGAATCTATGCTTTTGAAATTTAGATTATTTCAATGATTACTCCATGATCTATTATAAAAAAAACATTGTCCATATTGGGGATTCATATAAATATTGAAGTGCAATAGTACCAGTGCCGATCTAAAAAGTCGAGCTTTCTTGATCATATGTACAATATGATATACAAACTTTGATTTTGTGTTATTACACACATTAAATTTTTATTTTGGTTCAGTTATACGCATAAAACTTTAATCTTGATTATCAACAATCAATTGATTTAGTAAGATAAGACATTATATATCTTAAGCAATGTTAGGACTCAAATTTTATCATTGTGAATGAAGCAAATTGGATTAAGTTGAGAAGGTTGTCTCATAATTATATAATAGCCGATCAGGATTAGTAATTACGTGAGTAATTAAACTCTTCAATTTTTCGGGGATGATAATTGCCTAATTGGTGTAATTATGTGCGTAATTACAGTCTTCAATTCTGAGGGGATGATAATTGCCTAATTGATGTAATTATGTGCGTAATTACACTCTTTAACATTATAATTAGGGCAAACTACATAAATGGTCATTGAACTTTTAGGGTAGATTCATTTTGGTCACCGTACTTTTAAAATATCCGATAAGGTCACCCAACTTTTAGTTTGATTTTAATATAGTCACCGAACTTTTAGGGCGGATTCATTTTGGTCACCGTACTTTTAAAATATTCGATAAGGTCACCAAACTTTTAGTTCAATTTCAATATAGTTACCGAACTTATAGTTCACCTTCAATATGGTCCCTCCCGTTACCTTCCATTAAAAGATGATGTTAGTTTTCGTTTTCCTTAATAAAAATGGGTAAACTACACCAATCATCACTCAACATTCTTCTCACTCCTATTTTGGTCACTAGAGTTAAAAAAATTCAATTTAATAACTTAACTTTCAAATTGTTCATATTTTGGCCACTCTCAAATGACATGTTTATACAAATAGAAAAATTCGATTAATCCTTAAAAGATTTATTTTGGTTAATTGATAAATTTAGATTATTTAATTCTTGATCTTATATTGTATTAATTAAATCATATAATAGATTAACTAGCTAACTGAAATATTTGATTCTGTATATGATTTTTTACTTTGTTTATTAAAATATTAAATATGATAATATGGTAAATTTAATAAATTTTCGGTTGTGATAAAAGTGTAAAAATAACTAAAAAGTCAAAAATTGAAAGTTCACACCTATTAATTCTACCCATAGCCAAAACTTTAAAAAAATCATAAGGGTTTCAAATCATTAGACTATAAGATATTGTAATGCATAAAATTTAGAAATATTACATATACTAGATCAGATATTTAATCAATTTTGCTTTAAACTATGAACCGTAATCGAATCAAAATAATTTATTTTAAAAATTATTTTGGTTAATTGTTAAATTCAAATTATTCAATTCTCAATCATATATTGTACCAATCAAATCGGATAATCGATTAACCGGATAATTGGAATATTTGATTTGAGTAATATTTTTTTTGCTTTGCTTATTAAAATATCAAATAAGGTAATATGGCAAATTTAATAAGCAAAGTAAAAAAATAATTACCCGAATTTTTTTAAGGATTAATCGAATTTTTCTATTTGACTAACCATGTCATTTGGGAGCGACCAAAATATGAATATTCGAAAGTTAAATTGTTAAATTCAACATTTTTTTAACTCTAGTGACCAAAATATGAGTGAGAATAATGTTGAGTGATGATTGGTGTAGTTTACCATTTTTTATTAAGGAAAAAAAACTAACATCAGCTTTTAACGGAAGGTAACGGGGGGGGACCATATTGAAAGCGAACTAAAAGTTCGGTAACTTTATTGAAATTGAACTAAAGGTTGGATGACCTTATCAAATAGTTTAAAAGTATGGTGACCAAAATGAATCCTCCCAAAAAAGTTCGGTGATTATATTGAAAACAAACTAAAAGTTGTGTGACCTTATCGAATATTTTAAAAGTACGGTGACCAAAATGAATCTTCCCTAAAATTCGGTGACCATTTATATAGTTTACCCTTATAATTAATACTATTATTTTTGAATTTAGTACTATTATTTAATAAAAAAATTATAATGTTTAAATCCTGACATGAAAATGTAATATTCCTCTATTTAATAAAAAATAAAATATATATAAAAATAATTTACACTAACAAACATGACATACAAAATTACAATATAATTACACTATGCTATTACAAGTGAGTAATTACTAAAATAATAAAATATATTTTCATACAATTGCAATATAATATGCAAACATGTCATTGTTAATTTGAGTCCAAACGTGACAGTACGATAATACGAAGAACGAAAACGTGATAAAAAAAGTTGCCATCAAAATTCATTAGTTACCTAAAATAATAATTACTTAGAGCATATACTCGAAATATGAACTTATCAGTTTTTGTTATAAAATTAAATTCCATTTTTATCAAACATGTCAACACGAATAAATTCATTAATGTTAATATCTTAACCTATTTTAGATTATTAATTAAATTGATGTCATAAATAAATAAGATATCATTAATTATCATTTGCTTTAGCAAGATGAGAAACAAAGTTTTTAAAGCATGATTAGTGATTCAAATTTAGACGTGGTAAATTGAACAAACATAGTTAAAAAGGTCATATAGTATTTAGTCAGCTGATTGATCAGACACATAATTATACCGAAACAATAATAAGGTATTAATTTAAGGAAAAAAACTTTGATACACAGGCCTTTATACGACATTGTTAGGTTGTCATCTGCTTTTCCACTGAAACTACTTATTGGGCTCTTTATACGACATTGTTAGGTTGTCATCTTTCGCAAACCTTGCATTATAAAGAGTGTCATTATCAAAAATGAAGTTATATCTCGTGTAATGCATGTCATGTACGAAGTGTCATATTACAATGAGATATGTCACTTAAAATATGATTTAATGTAGTGTTATTATTTAATGATCCATATATTGACGGTGAAAATATAACACCCTAAACCGGGCTTAGAAAAGTTACCACTATCTAAGTGACTAACTAATTGAACTAGGTGTTAGTCAAATTAAAATAATTGGAAATTAATTGAGGGAAGAACATTAACTAACATAATTAAAGGATTAAAATGTTACAACTAACAAGTTAGAGAGCCAAATTAAGAGGACCAAAATGAAACAAGAATTAAACAAAGAATTTGCATGGTAATTAGACCATTTAGTGACAGTGGAATACATGTGGCAAGGTTAAATTGTATGGTAATTAGACTATTTAGTGATAGTGGAAAATATGTGGCAAGGTTATTATACATGTGGCAAAAGGAGATGTAATGGTCGGCCATACTTGATCAAAGAAAGAGAAAAACCAATTTGAATTATCATCTTCCTTCCTTCACCTTCATAGTCGATCTCGAGAGAAAATAGCGAGAGAGTGTGGTTTTGTTGATCAAACTAGCTTAATTGAATGAGTTAGTTGAATAGTTTCTTGTTAGGAAGGTAAATACTTGATTTATTACTTGAATTCCATGTTTAAATCTTGAATTTTTGATGTTATTGTTGCTTGATTTGATTAAGATGGAAGAATGAATGTTATTGTGATGTTAGCTCTAGATTTTTGAAATATTGAGTGTTGTTGATTAAATTGCTATGTATATGTGAATGGTTGCTGGAAACTTGAATGTTCATGCTGGAATTTTTGCTGGAAATTGCTATGATTGCTGAAAAATTTGATGCCAAATTAGTATGATTGAATGTAACAATGAATGAAACTGTTTTGCTAGTTGAAATGTGTAAACTTGCTTGGTTGTACCTAATGTCCTGTTTTGATCATGTTGCTAGGTGAATTGGACTGATCTAGACATGTAAGAATATGTATATAAGTTGAATTATAATGTTAGAATCATTGCTTGAATAAATATGAAGCTAGAAACACCAACTAGTGTAATCTAGCCTTGTACTATTTGAATAGCTTGTAAAAGAAATGATAATCTTGTATTGCTTGTTAGTAACCGCTCCCGAACCGGTTTCCTGCCAACCCGGGTAGGGGGTGTTACATTTTATTGGCATCAGAGCTTTTTAGTCGGTTCTAGGACTAAACCGGGCTCTCTTGCATCATATAGGATACTTGTGCCACCTAGGAGACTTGTATTGTATAGCTTGTGTCTTTGCTTAATTAACTAAATTCCTAATTGTTCTACTTGAATGTAGAATGTCTGAAACACAACTTGGCCGGGATGATAAAAGTCCCGTGGGCTCCTCAAATGAAGGGGACATTGTGAGGATGGAACAGAATCCTCCACAGTAACAAGTTCAACCCCAGGCCCAAGCTGCTGCTCAACAGGAAGCTCCTGCTATAAATCCTGTGCAGTAGGAATGTCTCCTGAGCATGAAGGAGATGTTCGATCATCTTGTAACTACTTTGGAACGAGACCATTTTATTCCTCCTCCCGTTCCTACTCTAACTAAAGCCCCTGATTGATAAATTGGCCCAACATCGGGCGTATACCTTCACCGGTACTGATGAATTCAATCCCGAAGTAGTTGAGTATTGGTTAGAGACCACTACTCGAATCTTGACCAAACAACTACCCTGTTCTGATGAACACAAACTCGAATGTGTCATAGCCCTGTTGGCAGACGAAGCTCTGAGCTGGTGGGAAACCACTACCCTGACTGCTCCGGCTGAAGTTGTAACTTGGAAGTTCTTCCTCGAGGAATTCAAGAAGACATACATTTGTGAACAATACCTAGCTAAACGTCGGAAGCATTTCTTGTACCTCAAGCAATGTGGCTGACCTATCGAACAGTACGTGAGTGACTTCTACAAGTATTACAAATACGGGTCAGAATACATCAAGACTGATGCAACCGAGGACTGAATATTTATCGATGGACTGAATGATGAATTAAGTCCAATATTCACTGCCCTGGACATCACTGACTTTCAGAATCCGGTGAACCGGGCCATTGCAACCGAGGTAAAAATGAAGGCTTCTGAGAAACGTAAAAGTGGAAGCTCATGGAAAGACAAACGATTCAGGAATAATGACAAGCCTCATTGGCAGTCAAAGAAGTCCAAATATTCTAAGGATCACTCTTCGAATTACACTCCTGCTCAGAAAAGCAACTTCATACCGAGACCTCAATCAGTATCCAAGCCTTCAGCCCCGATCATCTCTGTTGATAGTACGGAGCCTCCGATCACTATATCAGGGATTGTCCTCAGAATCCTAACAAGGTTTCGAATAGAACTTCTGCAAATGCTAGCTCAGCTCTTTCCGTTTGAAACAAAGGTCACAGACAAGCTTAGTCTGGAAATCATAGGAAAGGCAAAGAAGAGCATTCGAATGCTCCTACTCACCAAGAATCTCGCGCTCCTGCTCAAATTTATCATATCCGAGAAAAAGAAGATGAAGAATCACCCGATGTCATAGCAGGTACCGTTGAGTTAAATTCGACTCATGTTTATGCTTTAATAGACTCGGGATCCACTCATTATTTTATATGCTCAACCTTGATTGAAAAGTTGAACTTAAAGCCTGAAATTGTAAAACAAAGTCTTGCAGTTTCGAACCCTATAGGGGAAATTACAAATATAAGCCTTATCTGTAGAAACTGTCCCCTATTCATTCGAAATGTACCATTTCTTGTTGATTTATATGTACTACCAACTTGTGAGTTCGATCTAGTATTGGGACTAGATTGGCTAAGTAAACATGAAGCCTGGGTAGATTGCCTAAATAGAAGACTTTACCTCCGGGGTTTAGAAAATGAATCAATTCTTCTAATTGACAATAAACTGACCTCAATCTTTGTTGTTATGGTCTTACAAGATGAACTTGAATTTGGCTTACCTAGTGTGCCTATTGTATCTGAATTAATCGATGTTTTTCTCGAGGAACTCCTTGGTCTCCCTCCAACTAGAGAAGTAGAGTTCGGGATCGATGTCCAACCTGGAACAACTCCGGTGTCTATCACACCTTATCGAATGGCACTTGTTGAGTTGAAAGAACTCAAGAAGCAACTCCAAGAGCTACAATTCGGCCTAGCTCGTCTCCCTGGGGTACTCCAGTCCTGTTCGTGAAGAAGAAGGACGGGACTATGAGACTCTGTATTGACTACAGACAATTGAACAAACTTACTATCAAGAATCGATATCCTCTCCCAAGGATTGAAGATCTTTTTGATCAACTCAAAGATACCGTAATATTCGCAAAGATCGATCTACGACCGGGATACTACCAAATGAAAGTAAAAGAAGAAGATGTACCCAAGAGAACCTTTCGTACTCGATATGGCCATTTTAAATTCCTTGTAATGCCATTCGGGTTAACGAATGCTCCGACTGCTTTCATGGATCTCATGAACCGCGTATTCAAGCCTTACCTTGACAAGTTTGTACTCGTCTTCATTGATGACATTCTAGTATACTTTCGGAATAAGGAAGAACATTCTGAACACCTTCGAGTCGTGTTGCAAACCCTCCGAGAACGTCAATTGTTTGCAAAGTCCTCTAATGCGAATTTTGGCTACCGGAAGTGTCGTTCCTTGGCCATGTCATCTCGGTAGAAGGAATTAAAGTAGATCCAAGGAAAATTCAATACATCCTAGATTGGAGACCTCCTAGGAATATTGGTGAGGTCAAAAGCTTTTTCGGTTTAGCCGGTTATTATCGACGTTTTGTCAAAGGATTTTCATCTATTGTTGCAAGTTTGACTAAGTTAACTCGCAAAGATACACCCTTTGTTTGGTCGGAGAACCAACAACGAAGCTTCGATCAGCTTAATCAAGCCTTGACTCATGTTCGGTTCTCATCTAACTAGTATCAGGCAAGGAGTACACTGTTTACAGTGATGCATCTCGTTTGGGACTGGGATATGTCCTAATGCAAGATGGAAACGTGGTAGCTTACGCTTAAAGGCAACTAAAACCGCACGAGTCAAACTACCCTACACACGATCTAGAATTGGCAGCTATAGTGTTTGCACTAAAAGTCTGGAGACATTACTTGTACAGGGAGAAATGCAATTTGTTCATAGATCACAAGAGTCTCAAATACCTCATAACTCAGAAAGACTTGAACTTGAGGCAAAGGAGATGGCTAGAGTTACTTAAAGATTACGATTTAGTTATCGACTACCATCTAGGGAAAGCAAACATGGTTGATGACGCCCTTAGTCGCAGACCATACTAGGCTTCTTTGGCTATCAATGCTCATTTCCGTTTATCCAAGGGACGGAAATTCTTGTCTGAACTTTAAGTTCAATATAGTCTAATCTCGAGAATCATGGAACTCCAACAAATTGATCCAGATCTTCAGAAGATCATGTCTAAACTAGACTCTGAGTCTAATTTTGACTTTTCCCCTCAAGTCGAATGGACTCCTCTATTTCAAAGATAGAGTATGTGTTCCTAATAACGAAGAACTAAGACACGAGATGTTACAAGAAGCTCGCCAAAGCTCTTTCTCGATTCACCCTAGATCGGTTAAGATTTACAAGGACCTAAAGCCACTATATTGGTGGCCAGACATGAAATCGGCCATCACAGACTTTGTTTCGAAGTGCTTAACTTGTCAGAGGGTCAAAGCTGAGCATCAAGTCCCTACTGGATTACTCTAACCAATCGAATTCCCTCAGTGGAAATGGGATCGGATTACAATGAACTTCGTTACTGGTCTTCCTTCCACTCTAAGAAAGAATAATGTTTTGTGGGTAATTGTTGATAGATTCACAAAGTCTACTCATTTCATCCCTGTTCGAATGAACATGAACTTGGAAACCTTAGCCGAGCTATACATCCGTAAAGTGATTCGATTACAGGGTGTACCTACAGCTATAATCTCTGATCGAGACCCTAGATTTACTTATCGATTCTGGAAATCCTTGCAAAAAACCCTTGGAACCAAAGTCCATTTGAGCACAACATTTCATCCTCAATCAGATGGACAATCTGAAAGAATCATCCAAGTACTTGAAGACATGCTACGTGCTTGTGTTATAGACTTCAGAAATAATTGGGAGAAATCTCTACCCCTAGTAGAGTTTGCTTACAACAATAGCTACTAGACATCTATCCAGATGGCTCCCTTCGAAGCTCTATACAAAAGAAAATGTAGGACTCCCTTGTGCTGGTCTAAACTGGGAGAAAACAAAGTATTGGGACCTCAATTGCTCAGAGAAATCGAGGAACAAGTTTAAATTATACATGATCGATTGAAGAAAGCTTTCGATAAACAAAAAGCATATGCAGACGTGAAAAGGAGAGACATCCAATACAATGTTGGAGACAAAGTCTTCCTCAAAGTGTCTCCTTAGAAGAAAGTCTTTCAGTTTGGAAGAAAATAGAAACTTAGTCCTCGATTCATTGGACCATTCGAAATCATTGAAAGGATAGGGACAGTGGCCTATCGATTAGCTCTTCCCATAGAATTTGACAAGATCCACAATGTCTTCTATGTTTCTATGCTCCGAAGATATCGATCTCATCCATCCCATGTCCTTGAACCCGAAGAAGTAGATTTGAATCCTGACTTGTCTTACGAAGAAGAACCAGTCCAAATTCTTGATCATGAAGTTAGAAAGCTAGGAACAAAACCGTTCCTCTTGTCAAAGTCTTGTGGAGAAACCACAAGATAGAAGAGGCAACTTGGGAATCTAAAGGAATCATGAGGAAGCAATATCCTCACCTATTCAATTCAAGTAAATTCGAGGGCGAATTTATTTTGGGGGGAGAGTTGTAACACCGTAAACCGGGCTTAGGAAAGTTACCACTATCTAAGTGACTAACTAATTGAACTAGGTGTTAGTCAAATTAAAAGAATTGGAAATTAATTGAGGGAAGAACATTAGCTAACATAATTAAAGGATTAAAATGTTACAACTAACAAGTTAAAGAGCCAAATTAAGATGACCAAAATGAAACAAGAATTAAACAAAGAATTTGCATGGTAATTAGAGCATTTAGTGATAGTGGAATACATGTGGCAATGTTAAATTGTATGGTAATTAGACTATTTAGTGATAGTGGAAAATATGTGGCAAGGTTATTATACATGTGGCAAAAGGAGATGAAATGGCCGGCCATACTTGATCAAAGAAAGAGAAAAACCAATTTGAATTATCCTCTTCCTTCCTTCACCTCCATAGTCGATCTTGAGAGAAAATAGTGAGAGAGAGTGGTTTTGTTGATCAAACTAGCTTAATTGAAGGAGTTAGTTGAATAGTTTCTTGTTAGGAAGGTAAATACTTGATTTCTTACTTGAATTCCATGTTTAAATCTTGAATTTTGATGTTATTGTTGCTTGATTTGATTAGGATGGAAGATATGAATGTTATTGTGATGTTAGCTCTAAGATTTTTGAAATATTGAGTGTTGTTGATTAAATTGCTATGTATATGTGAATGGTTGCTGGAAACTTGAATGTTCATGCTGGAATTTTTGCTGGAAATTGCTATGATTGCTGGAAAATTTGATGCCAAATTAGTATGATTGAATGTAATAATGAATGAAACTGTTTTGCTAGTTGAAATGTGTAAACTTGCTTGGTTGTACCTAACGTCCTGTTTTGATCATGTTGCTAGGTGAATTGGACTGATCTAGACATGTAAGAATATGTATATAAGTTGAATTATAATGTTAGAATCATTGCTTGAATGAATATGAAGCTAGAAACACCAACTAGTGTAATCTGCCCAGAATGCTCTGTTCTGGGCAGTAACTTTGAAAAATCACTAAAAATTGTATAAATGGAATTTAAGGCTAAAAATTTAATGGATAGTACCTTAATATGTCTAAATTCATTAGGAGAAAACGGAATTGAATTTTGGATTGTAGAAATGAAACACTAAGGACAGTGCAAACTATCCAGTGTTGTAATTACTCTGTCTTTAAGTTAAATAAAACTGTATTAATTGGCAAAGAATTAAAATGCAAGGCCTATATGGTTAGAAGGACAATAAATTTAGATTTCCAACTGTGTAAACCAATTGAAATTCCGACATACGAAATAAAAGTTATGCATATTTCAGTAAGTAGTGCACAAGCTGCCAGACAGCAGCCTTGATGTTTTGAATTGAATGTTGAATGAATTATGTATTGTTGCCTTGTTTTAAATAAATGAATGAGCTTGTCTTGATCATGATCTACTTGTATGAAATGTTAGAACGAGAAGGGAACATTGGAGAAGGGTCTAAGGAAGAGCATTCGAAAGCTAGAAACAAAGAAGTTTGGATCCAAGACTAGTTGAGCTTGGGGTATTGTGAGTGTAGTTTAATATAGGGTTAGGACTTAGGTCCTAACCAAAAATGCATGTCTATTTCTTGTTATTTCATGCCATGATATATATATATATACTTGATTTAAATTTGGATGTGATGAAAAAGTGGAAGAGTGGTTTAAGCAAAGCTTGAAGATCTAATAGTAAAATGTATCTAGAAATAAAGGTGAAAACAAATACTTGAGCTTTGATGCCTTGACCTTGATCCATTCGAATGAATGCTTATTGTATCTCTATGATTTAAATACTTGTTAACGTGATATAAATCATGAATTTAAGATCTTACTTGATGCCTAAGAAATGGCATATGTTAATTGCTTGCTTGAATGACAAGATTAAATTTCAATGTGTAGAGCTAAGGCTCAATTGGCCTAAGGGATGTATATATAAATATGATATTGTAATGTATCACTTGAATTAATCATTGAATAAGCTATTGCTTGACTTGAACATGTAATACTTGAATAAGTGATTCATAATTGAACAAAACCTTGGTTGTTAGTGGTCATAGGTAGAAGGGCATGTCTTAGAGTCTAGAGCTCATTGTGTAAGGGTGGACTACGGTCCAGGGCTAAGGCCCCTATTTGGCGACAGGCGGAGGGTACGTTTGAATGGTCTTTGGTGACAGTAGGAGGGTTGACCAGTACTACGGTACATCTTGTGGCGACAGTTGGTTGGAGACTCGATTACCTGGACAACTAAATACCAAGGGAATAAACTAAAGAAAACAAATAAGAAATAATTAAAGAAAAAGCTTATTGATACATTGAATTACTTGATGCAATGAAACTATTGATACATTGAATTGCTTGACACTTGAATTACATGATATTTGATTAAAGAGTAAAGCCTAATTGATACTTGAAATACATAATACTTGATGTCTCTTGATACTTGACTTGTTTAATAATTGAAATTACTGATGCTTGATTTTCTTGCTACTTGAATGTCTTGCTTGAATGGATATGTTACAACAATTGAATGATATATATATATATAAGTTTAGTTCGACTTCTACAAACCATGACTAGGCTCAAACTTGGTGAATTGATTATTGTCTTATAAATTGGTTAGAACTAGTACTGCCTCACTAAGTACATTTTGTACTTATCACTCTTGTTTTTGCTCTTCCCAAACTACAGGTTAGTTGATTCGAAGCATTCCTTGATTTTGAAGCTTCTTTCTTGTGCCTGAAGCAAAGCACAAGCCATGTTAAAGTATGGATCCACATCTATACTTGTAATGCTCCTAGTTGGTGGCACCTAGTCTTGTATATAGTTAAACTAGGTCATGCATTTCGATACTTGAAACTTGTATATATGTATATGTTATTGAGTGGGCCTACTATTTTGTGAATTTGGATGTTAATATGAATCAAGTAATGAACTCTAATTATATGTATTAAAAATATGATGATGCGCATATTGATATGTAAATAATGAATGTCCAAAGTGATCATCTAGCCTTGTACTATTTGAATAGCTTGTAAAAGAAATGATAATCTTGTATTGCTTGTTAGTAACGCTCCCGAACCGGTTTCCTGCCAACCCGGGTAGGGGGTGTTACAGAAAAAAAAACTTTCATAAGCATCTTAGTTTTAAAATTTGATTATTTAATTTAGGGTTTGAGATTTGGCAGTGTTGATTAGAGTTTACGATTTTATGGGTTTAAATCTAAACCCCTAACTATATTACATAGAAACTAATATCTAACATCTAAATTTTAACATCTTTATTTTGGTTTTTACGGCAAAATAAATAGTGATAAAAAATATTGTTTATGCAGAAGTTGTTTATGTTTGTTTTAATTATTTTTATTTTGATTTGATATGACTGCAGGATTCAGCATGGGCAATTACTTCTGCAGGAGCCGTTCAATAGCAAAAAATAATTAAAATATAAATGAACGCCTCCTACAAGAGTCGTTCAAGAGAAAAAAAAACTATCACCAACAATGTTAAATCGAAGCAAAAATAATTACAATATACATAAATTACTTCTGCAGGAGGCGTTCAAGAGGAAAAAAAGGAAAAAAAATCTATCACCTGCAACAAGATTTACACTCTCACTCTCATTTCAACACTTAACAAAAAAAAAGAAGGAAAATTAATTCTAGGGTTTTTGATTTGGATCGTGTCGAACTTGGGATTTCCGGCTCAGGAGATGAAGCAAAAGAACGATCAAATTCACACCACGAAACTATTAACATATATTTTAATCGGCTTAATCGCCGTTCTCGGGTTGGTTTGTTTGTACTACGGGTCTTCATTTGCTCCTGGGTCGAGGAGATCCGATGATAATGGTTCCCTGTTGGATGGATCCGGCCCGGTTTTGGGTGGGTTCTCAAGGCATCGGGATGTGGTTGATTTGCTTGACGAGCAAAGGTACTATCCGGAAGCTCCTAAAACCATTCCTGTAAGTATTGCATTTTGTTATCTTTCTATTTCACTAAAGATTGTTTCCTTCTCTTTTATTTTTCATGTGGCAAATGACGTTGAGTTTCTTTTGGATTTTGTTTATTAGTTTGGCTAAATGATTGTATTTTTATGAGTTTACAGATATGTGACATAAAATATTCTGAGTTGATACCCTGCTTAGACAGAAACCTTATATACCAGCTGAAATTAAAGCCTAATTTGTCAGTAATGGAACACTATGAGCGGCATTGTCCGCCACCAGAGCGTCGTTACAATTGCTTGATTCCGCCTCCGAAGGGTTACAAGGTTAGTGATGGTTTTTCTGCTTAGTCTATGAGTTTGGATCGATGTAATTTAGTCAGTTTCGATACCAATGTAATTGATATTATAATTTCAGATCTCTATAAGATGGCCTGCTAGTAGAGATGAAGTGTGGAAAGCAAATATTCCCCATACACATCTCGCGGAGGAGAAATCGGATCAGCATTGGATGATTGTTGACGGGGAGAAAATAAAGTTTCCGGGTGGCGGAACCCTTTTTCATGATGGTGCTGATAAGTATATTGTTGGTCTTGCTCAGGTAAGCCTACTGGATTAATGATTCTTATATTGGCTGATCTTATAATTTTAGCTTTTCTAAAAGTTTATGTACTTGTTTAAAACATGATGTTGAATCATTATATTTGTGTAGATGCTGAAATTTCCTGGTGATAAACTGCACAATGGCAGACATATACGAAATGTTCTTGATGTGGGATGTGGAGTTGCAAGCTTTGGAGCCTATCTCCTACCACTTGATATCATAGCTATGTCCCTTGCACCTAATGATGTACATGAGAATCAGATACAATTTGCATTAGAAAGGGGTATCCCTTCGACACTTGGTGTGTTGGGAACAAAAAGGCTTCCTTATCCAAGCAGATCATTTGAGCTAGCTCATTGTTCCCGATGCCGTATAGACTGGCTTCAGAGAGATGGTATTCTCCTATTGGAACTTGATAGATTATTGAGACCAGGAGGGTACTTTGCATATTCTTCTCCTGAAGCCTATGAACAAGACCCAGAAAATAGAAAGATCTGGAATGCAATGTATGGCCTTTTGAAAAGAATGTGCTGGAAAGTTGCTGCAAAACGAGGCCAAACTGTTATATGGTCTAAGCCGCTGAACAATAGTTGTTATTTGAAGAGAGATCCTGGGACTCGACCTCCTTTGTGCAATTCTGATGATGACCCAGATTCTAGTTGGAATGTGTCTATGAAGGCATGCATCACTCCATACTCTGCAAGTAAGTAGAACTGTCATGCATACAATGGCATTGATAGTTGCGGAATGCTTTCTTTTCTAATTCTTTTTACTGGTCAATGGACATTTCATATTGTTTATCTTCATAAATGATCACATATTATGTTAATAAAACATGATAGTGGTTTACTGTCCTAAAATTTTGAAATATAATTGGAACTATTAAGTGTGAGCTCCACTCTTACTTGATGCCACAGAGATGCACAAAGAAAGATGGAGTGGACTACTTCCCTGGCCTCAAAGGCTTACTGCACCACCACCCCGCCTTGAAGAAATCGGTGTCAGTGCTGAGGAATTCCATGAAGATACTGTAAGTTTATAAGATCATAGGAGAATTTCAAGTGCTGTAGTTATCTCTCCTTTCTGCATCTTGATTTCTTTGTTACTTTCCTCTATATAGCCTTGGCTTTTGATGACTGAGATACCTTTATGATACAGAGAATATGGCATTCTAGAGTAATAGGATACTGGAAGCAGATTAAATCTGTTATAGAGAAGAATTCCTTCAGAAATATCATGGATATGAACTCCAATCTTGGGGGTTTTGCTGCTGCCCTTAAAGATAAAGATGTCTGGGTAATGAATGTTGCTTCCGTCAAAATGTCTGCAAGATTGAAAATTATTTATGACCGTGGCTTGATTGGAATTGTTCATGATTGGTATGCATAAACTTGTAATTCACTTATACATTCTTAATTCCATTTTTCCTCCTTTTGTCATATATCATTATTCTGATAATCAGATATGTCTAGCCATCTTTCTGGCCTAACTATGCACCATGCTTTCACCTTTGCCTTTGTAGGTGTGAAGCCTTTTCTACATACCCAAGAACATATGATCTTCTTCATGCCTGGGCAGTCTTTTCTGAGATTGAGGAACGTGGTTGTAGTGCAGAGGATCTCTTGATTGAAATGGATAGGATACTGAGGCCAGGTGGGTTCTTCATTATAAGGGATAAAAACTCAGTAATAAATCATATCCAGAAATTTATCCCTGCATTGCGGTGGGATGGCTGGTTATTCCGAAGTTGAACCAGGAACCGATGTTCTCTCTGTTGGCAACGAAAGAGTGTTAATTGCACGAAAGAAGTTGTGGAGTGATGATGGGTTTATGACAATGTGAATTTACAATTTTTCCTCAGGTATTTTCTTAACCTAGTATTTTCCCTTGATTTCTGTTAGTCCGTGTAGTTTAATCCCTGCATTTGCTGATTACTATATTGCTCCAAGTTGTCATATTGGGATATTTGAAAATAGGTATATGATGATAAAGAGCAACAAAAATATATAAAAAAAAAAAACTTTGAAAAAGTTGAACTTGTACATGGAGGACATATTCTTGTATCCAACACTTACATCCTAGTCCGAGTAACATAGCCTACTTGTGTTGAATGCTATTTGCATTCGTAAGTAAAAGCTATCAAGCGTTGTCTGTTTCTCTAAAACTGATTTATGCTTTTCCTTTTCTCTTTACATGTAAACTGTGAAGTTGTAGCCATTGATGTAAGAGGAAGAAAGATTGGCATTGGAGAAGAAGATTTTTGTTTTCCTTGAAATTTGAAATAGGATTAGAAGACCAAAGATGAAGAAGATTGTGTCTTGTGGAATGTGGATGGAGCTGTATAAAATATACTGCCTGCTAGTTGCTGCAAATAGCCATAACCCTTGAAAGGAGGAGCTTTGGAGGTGATTATTAATTTTTTACACTAAAACAGGGATGTTATTGTTGAAGTACCTAAACCAATCTTAGTTTCACTTTACATAATATTTTCTAGTTTTTCATGTATGCGTAAACTATTTTCATTGGAAAACACATTGAAAAATTATTGGATAGACCCGGCTCACCACGTCATCTGTGGTCTCAGTCAGTAAGGTCTATCCATCTTATTTTTTTAAGGTGAATTTCCACCTCTTTTCTACATATAAATAAAAAGTGGGTAGTTATTTTGAAGTTAAAATGAGATAGATGAACCTTATTGGTTGTGATCACGGATGACGTGGTGAGCCGGTTCCAACTAATAATTTCTCAGTTAGAAGGCATCTATTTAATGAAGCACCGTAAATATGCAACAACAAAAAAAGCAAGGCAATTTGGTCTATGTTGTTTGGATTCATTCAAAGAGATGTTATCCTAGTTCCATCGCATTTTCACAAACATGAATACGGAGATATAATCCTCAAATACCCTTGAAAATCTTCCAAATACATAAAAGAAAACTTGAAAAAATCCTTCAAGCATGAAAACTTCAAGGAAAATAAAAAGTTTAGATAACATTGAAGCAAGATGCTACAACGTAGAGAGAAACATGTGCTCTCATAAATGTTCTATTCTCATCCTCGTTTCTCCGTCCAGAGCCTAATTTTTTTTTATAATATTTATTATTTAGTTTTAAAATTTAATTATTTTAATATTTATTATTAGGAGTTTTTATACTTATTATTAAAGTTTTAATTATTTAAACACTTGTTATTAGGGGTTAATTTTTTTAATATTTGTTGTTAGGGTCTACTCTTAAAATTTAATTTTTTTATTATTTGTTATTAGGTGTCTACTTTTTTCTAATACTTTTACTTGGGGCCTAATTTTTTACCAAATATTTGTTATTAGAACCTACTTTTAAAATTTAATTTTTTTAATATTTATTATTAAAGGTCTAATTTTTTCAATACTTATTATTAAGGGTATACGTTTTTACAATATTTGTTATTAGAGACATTCTTAAAAATTATTTTTTTCGATACTTATTATTAAAAACCCAATTTCTTTATAATACTTGTTATTAGAAAACCTACTTTTAAAATTTATTTTTTTAATATTTATTATTAGAAGCCTATTTTTTAAAAAATCAATATTTATTATTAGACACCTATTTTAAAAAAATTAATATTTATTATTAGGACCTAATTTTTAAGTTCGTCCCTTAAGGCCAATAAAATTAATTTTATGAACGGCTCTGGTTTTCCTCTGTATCCAATTCGCACTAAAGATTGTAAGGAAAAAAAAATTCCGGACCATAACACGACCATGAACAGGTCTACTCTTTCATCTTATAACAAAATCATTATAATCATTTGTTTGCAATGCTTAATGCACTAGTCTTGAACAATACAATTTACAAATAAAAGGCTAAGGCTACTCTAATGTTGCCAGCTTCTCTTCATCAACCTCAAATGCCTTCCTAGCTTGCTTCAATTCCTCTTGCATCGACAGCAACTCTGTACAACGATTTAGTTTCGGCATGTCCTGCAGAATCAAACCGGTTATCAACATTACTCTTTGAAGTACTACTTTGCAAATCGAAGGACAGATTTATTGAATGAGATGAAAGCTAGCTCATTAAAATATGAGTTTACCTTGCGAATTAGATACAGAAAATCTTCAACAGATAGTTTTCCTCTCTTCGATCCAATATCTTGTGCTTTATGTGCCTACAGAACATATTACAGACGATGACATCTCATTTAACCAAAGATATAAATCAGCAAAACCATGGAAACTTACCAGATCTGTTACATATTCCACAACAATGTCTTCCACAAGGGTCACAGTCTCTGGAAGTGGCTGAAAATGCAACAGATGGAGTTCAAAGTTATGGTCGAAAATATAACAATCTTATTTCTGGAAGATCATACACGAACAATGCATGTTTCCCTGCATTGCATAAAAGCAGACAAAGATGGGCAATTTTATGAACCTTTCTCCCAATGAAGCATCCATAAGATGAGATTTTGAGCTTTATATGCATGTATTGGGATTTATCTTCCAAACTTACATGTTTCAGTATTTAAGCAAGCAAATATTATCATTGATGGAACATTAACATTAGCAATGAAAATCAACCTTAAGAGAAATTATACTCCAAGATTGCATCATTGAATTGATCAAAACCAAATCAATTGTTATAGACAAAGCGTGGGAAGGAATTGATAATAGTTAGTCTAACAAAAGGTCTGAAACCATATATAACGCCAACAATCGATATAAGAACTCATCAAAGACATTTTGCAGATACACTACCTCTTTCCTTCAAGTAACCCTCCAAATAGAGGGGGAAACATAGACAAAACTGCAAATACACACTTTGGACCATATCCGACACTCACACCGGAATCCAAGTAACATAGGCCAAGTTTAAGGGATCAATTGAGCTTCCTAATAAGACAGTATGCAATAAAGATAAACAAACAAGTTCAACATTATACATAGATAGATAGATAGATAGATTACAAAAGATACAATCTTTTTCTGTCTTATTTTCATTCACATCTCTGACCCATAAAAATGAAAAGAAAAAAAAAAAAAGGAAAAGTTCAAGGCAAAGTAATCAAACACACAAAAGGCCAGTTAGTGGATCTCAAAAAGTTCCAAGTAATGAAAAAAATTCTGAGGAACCCTTACGTTGGCATCATCTCCAAAGCCATACATCATGTGCTGCACTGTAAGGAAAAAAATGGAAATCATTAGGGAAAAAATTGCAAGAAAATTAAGAGAATTGAGAAAAAAAAAGAGAAGAAAATTTGGGTACAATCTTTTTGAAAAACTCCTCTTTTGCGCTTGAATGAAGCTTCTGCAGGCTGTGATGACCCAACTTTGGCTTTTGAAGAGGTTCCTGTTGATGGGTTACTCATATTTTATCCCAAAAAGCCCTATACTTTCACAGAATCGTAGGAAACAAACAAGTCCCAAGAAAGACAAATTACAATTAGAAAACCATCATGAAGGGGGAAATCTTAAAAGGGTTTGAAGAAAAGCAATTGATTTACCTGAAACTGAACTGAATTCCTGAAAGAGAAAAAGCACAAGGTAAAAACAATGGGAGGGATTCAAATTTAAGTTGAATAAAAACAGGGAGATGAGGATTCTCGTATTTGCAGTGAGTATTGGGCCAGCTAATGTCTTGAGTTGTGTTGTTTTTCAGCCTGATTAAATTTCTCTCGTTTTCTAAAGCCCAATTTACATTGCCAAATAGAATTCAATAAATAAAGCTCTTGAAAGTCCAGATAGAGTAAATTAAATTAAAAACAACTTTTAAGAGAGAGAAACGGCATTTTTTATTTGACCTAAATAAAAAATAGGTGCTTAAATCATATTATTTTTAAATTTTAAGTGCTTAAAGTATTTTTTGTAAAAATAGGTGTTTAAAATTTTAACCGTTATAATTTTAAGTGACTAAAGTTTTAACCGTTATAATTTTAGGTGCCTCGTGTTAACTACATTTATTATTTTTTTTTAAATATTTTTTTTATTTTTTAAACTTATTTATAAAAAAACTCTAAATTCCAAAATTTACAAAATAGCCCCAAATTCGAAATCCTTAACTCACCAAAACTCAAATCACGATTTGAGTCGATGACCACGTCGTCGTCCACCACAACCGTCGTCGGACTACCACGATTGTTTATCTTATCATTCAGTCGCCGAAAATCGACCGAAGTAGTGCAAAGCGTCGGACGAATGTCGAAATATTCAAAAAAATCATTCGAACAATTTGCGACGAGCGGCAGCTGAACAATGACAATTGGTGCATGGATGTTTGGGACAGGAGAGGACACTCCATTCCGTCGCTAAAATCGTGACTAACGACGTTGAGAGTGGGCCAGATTGATGGATTTACGTATTTCGAAATTTAAGAATTTATAAATTTAGGACTTTTTTAGAATTGCAGGAATTTGGGGGATTTTTTAAAAAATTTATTTAAAAAAAATAAAAATAAAACCTACCACGTGTTATATTATAATTAACTAACAAAATTTTCTTAACGACAATTAACACCAAATTACATAAAATTATAATTTTAAAAATTTTAAACATCTATTTTTTACAAAAAAAATATTTTAAAGACCTAAAATTAAAAATATATATAATTTAAGCATTCATTTTTCGTTTAAACTTTTTTTTTTATTTTCATTTTCAGAACCACGGAGAAAAAAGCGAACCCTAGAAGTTCATCTTTCCCCTTTTTTTTTCTTCAACTATTTTCAACTGATTTGTTGCTCGATTGCTTGGCTCCGGTGTTGGGTTTCCTCCTCTGAGCAGTGTCGTCGGTTTTCAGCTTGATTTGTGGGTCTTCTCGGCGTGTTAAGGGTGAGTCGAAGGTTGTGCTTTGTGGGGAAGTTTTTTTGTTTCGTTGTTTCCGAGTTCTTTCTCAGTTCTTGGGGATTTTTTTTTTGCTGTTGTCGATTCCAATATTCGGTGATGTTTTACTAAGTTTTAGGGATTTGATTTAGGACTTTTCCTAATCGTGCCCTCTCTATTGACATTGTTGATAGACTTTTGTTCCTGAGTTAAGGATTGCTGTTTTACTCTGTCTCTCCGTGCTTCCTTTTGGTGGTGTCTCACCAGGTTGGCTTTCTTTTATTAGCTTGTCTAGGCCAGCTAAATTTCATGAAAATTTTGAGCTGGAATGTTCGTGGTTTGGGCAAACCAAAAACAGTCTGACGTCTTCAAAATAAATTGAAGGCTATTAATCCTCAGATTGTTTTTTTTCATGGAAACCAAACTTAATGCGAGAGGAATGATGAATGTGCGTAGAAAATGTGGTTTTGTTAATGGATTCGATGTTGATGCCCTGAGTTCAAGGGGTGGATTATCCTTAGGGTGGAGATCAGATATCTCTGTTTCTATCAATAGTTTTTTCTCAAAATCATATTGATGTTACTGTTAATTCCCAAGGGTCTATTGAGGTATGGAGATTCACGGGCTTCTATGAGAATCCAGTAGAGAGCGGACGAGCAGAATTGTGGGAATTTTCACGTCATCAAGGAACTGATCAATCGTTGCCGTCTTGTCTTGGGTGACTTTAACGAGGTTGTTCTATCGTCTGAGAAGAGTGGGGGTCGAATAAGAAGTGAAAGAAACATGGCTGTTTTTTTATATGCTCTGTAGGAGTGTGATTTATCTGATCGGTGCTATTCTGGACCATGGTTTACGTGGGAGAGGGGTAAACTTGAAGAGAATAATAACCGTGAAAGACTTGATAGAGGAATTGCTAACTCAGCTTGGTGGGAAGGATTTCCCTATTACCCGTTAAAACACCTTACACACTCTTTCTCTGATCATGTCCAATTCTTGTCAATACAGAGGATATTTTACATCAGGATGGTCATCAAATATTTAAACAATTCCGATTTGATGCTGACTGGATCCTTAAGGATGATCTTGAGACTTTAATTAGAAGCTTCTGGGTTGCGGACAATAGTTCACTTCCAAAGAAACTAGAAGGCTTGAGTGAAGTACTTCATAAGTGGAGTCGTGATAGTCAAAAACGTAGAACTAATACGAATCAGGAGTTAGAGTTTCAATTGAGTGAGATGAATAAAGAAGAGCCTGATGATGATACTTTGGCTAGCATTGTCGATATTAAACTAGCCCTTAAATATGGAAGCGGATAAACAAGAACTTCACTGGGAACAACAATCAAGAATTAATTGGTTGAAATACGAGAACAGAAATACAGCTTTTTTCCACAAATGTGCCTCCTCAAGGAAGCATAAGAATCTAGTGAAAAGCTGGTTGGATGATAAAGACAAGGCAGTGCCCGAGCCTTTTCAGATGTCTCAGATTGCTAACAAATACTTCCATGAGTTATTTACCGCTTCTCAAACTCAGATAATATTTGGTCTGAAGTTGTTCCTAGATTGTCCATGTACACAAAATGTTTTTTGAGTGGAAATTTTCAAGTTGAGGAAGTTTTCAACGCTCTCAAAAGTTTGGCTCCGCTTAAATCTTTTGGAAAAGATGGATTTTTAGTTTTGTTCTTCCAAAAATATTGGCACTTGGTGGGCTCTGAAGTTACTCAGCACTGCCAAAATATTTTAAATAATGGTCAGGAACTTGGGGACATCAATGACACTAATATTATCCTTATCCCTAAGGTTCAGTCCCCTTCGTGCATGGCACATCTTCGCCCAATTAGTTTATGTACCAGCCTGTACAAAATTGTTGCCAAGGTAATCGTCAATAGGCTTCGTATGGTGATTGATGATTGTATCGACGAAGCTCAAGGAGTGTTCATTTCAGGACGTTAAATCACTGATAATATTCTCATTGCTTATGAGTATCTTCACGCTTTAAAGAGAAGGGGGTGAGTCTATCAGGATCTTTTGCTTTAAAATTAGATATGAGTAAAGCCTATGACCGGGTTGAATGGTCATTCTTGGAAAAAATGATGCTCCACTTTGAGTTCCCAGTCCCGTTCATTGATCTTATTATGCAATGTGTGAAGTCAGTTTCCTACTCGATTTTTTAATGGTGTTGTGGGGATACTTTTCTTCGAAGTCGTGGAATTCGTCAAGGCGATTCGATTAGTCCATATCTTTTTCTGTTTTGTGTTGAAGGGTTCTCAATTCTTTTAAATCAGGCTAAACATGTTGGAATTCTGAAAGAGGCTTGCTTAGGTAGGAGTCGGTTGTCTCTTACTCATTTGTTTTTTGCCAATGACAATATTCTATTTGGTGAGGCTTCTGATCAAGGTGTGGAGGCTGTGAAACAGATTATATCAGAATATGAGGGTGTTTCAGGCCAAAGGGTGAACTTTGATAAATCATTGATTTTCTTTAGTTCCAATGTTCCAGGTTCTACTCACTCTGCTCTTGGATCTTTCTTGGGTGTTCGTATTTCCATTAATTCCAGAAGATTATTTGGGATTATCGACTATGACCGATCGTAAAAAAAAAAGCGTTTGCTAGGATTAAGGATTGTCTGGTTCAAATCATCAAACATTGGAGTATTCTATTCCTTTCAATGGGTGGTAAGGAGATTTATATCAAATCCATTTTACAAAGTCATTCCCGTTTATGCTATGCAATGTTTTCTATTGTCGTCTTCTTTTTATTGTGAGATTGAGATTATCTTAAATAAATTCTGGTGGCAAAAGAATGGGGCTAAAATAGGCATTTGTTGGTCTTCTTTGTGCCTTCTGAAGTCTGATGGCGGTATGGGTTTTCGTGACATGGCTAAATTCAATATCACTTTTCTGGCAAAACAAGGTTGGCGTATCCAAACCAATCCTGAATGCCTACTTGAAAGAGTTCTTAAAGCTCGTTACTTCCCAAATTCTGAATTTATGAGCTCTAATTTAGGCTCTTGTCCATCCTATACTTGGCGTAGTATTTGGAGTGCTCGGGGGCTTATTGAGAACGAAATTGGATGACATGTTGGTTGCGGCCAATCAATTAGCCCGTGGAATGATGTTTGGCTTCCAGGTCCAGGAAATGGTAGAGTTAGTAACCACTCTTTCACTCTTCATTACTCTCTGGTCTCGGATCTCATCGATCCGGTCTCTCATACTTAAGGTGGATGAGATCAAAGCGATATTTGACGAAGTTGATGCATCTCGCATTTTATGTATTCTCCTCCCTAAATCTCCTCAGCCTGACGCTTTAGTATGGAAAGTTGACAAATTGGGAGAATGTTCGGTGAAATCAGGTTATCATCAGCTAGAGGGTGATAGAAAAATCTAGATTGGTGGCAATGGCTCTCCTCCCCAGTTGAATTTCCGCTCATTCTTTTACTAACTCTGGAATATCTTTATCCCTTCTAAAATTAAGATTACAGTATGGAGATTTTTTCACAATTATCTCCCTATTTTCAGCAATTTACAACGGTGGCGTATGGCTCTCAATAATAGTTGTCCTTTATGTAATCATGGTCCTGATTCTGTTCATCATATTAGCCAATAGTGCTCTTTCTCCTCCAAGCTTTTCTCTCGGTTAAATCTAAATATTCAAGCCGGTTCCAACACTATTGATTAGAAAGATTGTTTGGTTTAGGTCTTGGCAAGCCTCTCGATGCAGAATAAAAAGATATTTTTTATCGCTCTTTGGGCTATTTGGGGTCATCGCAATAAACTTATTCATGACAATATTTAGAATAGTTTAAATCTTCTTGTTTCTTCCATCGTGGCTTATGCAAAAGAGCTGGATGTGGTGCTTTCTCATGCCAAGGGTCAGACCAGTAATGAAGATTCTCGATGGTCCCCTGCCCCTATTGATGTGTTGAAAGCCAATTTTGGTGCAGCTTTTGATAAGGAGTCAAATTCTTCTTTCTCAAGGGTTGTTGTAAGAAATCATGAAAGGATTCTTATGGCAGTAGGTACGTTTCTTAATTCTCATATTGCCGGTCCATGTGTTGCAGAAGCAAAAGCGTGTGAACAAGCAATGATGCTGGTGAAGCAAATGGATTTTCAAAAGGTTATTTTTTAGGGAGATTCTCTTACCGTGATTAAAAAATTACGGTCGTATTCTCGGGATTACTCATTTATTAGTATGATTATTAATAATATCCTTGTTTTAAGTGAGGGTCTTGATTTCTCATCTTTTTTTCATGTCTCTCGTATTCGAAACAAGGATGCTCATTTACTTGCCCAATTGGGCCGATCTCTTTCTTCTTCCTCAGTCTGGCTTAATCATGGTCTACCGGTGCTTGAGAAGGCGATTACTTTTGACAGATGATAGGTTGTTGTAACACTCATGACCCGAAAGTCACATTTGGGCCTCAAGCCCAAATCAAAACCATAAATTTTCTTAAAACAGTTAAAGCCTACAATTTAAAAAATATATGTATAAAAGAATAAAATATTACAATGGAGCTCCACTTGAAATAAAATATTCGATACATTAAAATTGATTTATACAATTTGCAAAATAAGGATTACAAACTCATACACGTAAGGCTCTATGAACACACAGCCTACTAAATACAAGTATCACACTTTGACAACGCCACTTGATGGAATCCTATACAGACAGTGTTCTTCGATCCCGCGATCAACCTACACACGGAAATAATATTTTTGAGCGTTGAGCTTACAAGGCTCAGTGGTACACATCTACTCTACTATACTTTATGCTAATTATAAATGTAATCATACAAGCTAGTACGAGCAATAATAAGAGATAAATAAACATGTAGCGCTACCACTAGTCGTCTAAACACATGTTATCATCATAACAATCATCAATCATGGCTCACAAGGCCCAACTATATTCGAGATCTCATTAGATCATCTAGGCAGAAACACATAACAACAACAACTCTAGAGTGAGGCCGGGTCACAAAGCATCGATACACACACCCAGGTTGAGGCCAGACCACCTAGCATCGGAACATACACCCTGGGTGAGGACGGGTCACATAGCATCGAAATATACACCCTGCTCGAAATCATCCTCGAGCATCTACACTGGGTGAGTTCGGGTTATGTAGCATCGGAACATATACCCATACTCAAAATCTCTCATCGAGTATCTTCGAATGAGGCCCGAGTCACATAGCACCAGTAACCACCATTCGGTATCTCAACCATGGTGTTACAATACTTTTTCACTGGGTATCCAGATCCTATCAATCAAGAAGACTTAACCCACCAAATGCCTACCTGGCATACAAGCAATGCGATCCCAAGGATCCCATATTGTTGCTAATTGTCAATATATTGTTTATTATACATTATCAAGTTGTTAATACATTGTGGAAAAGTGCTTAATTAAATTCATTTATCAAGGCATAATTCAATTATTAATATTCCTTATTTACTTTTATTTTAGACTATTTAGCTTGGCAATGTCAGTACTCGAATATGAGTATCGATACGATACCCCTGGCTAACGGTACTCATACGCGAGTTTACTGGAAATTCCTAATTTTCATAAGTATCGGTACGGTCTCACCCGTATCGATATGACCCAAATCGCTTACCGATACAGCCAAAGCTCGTACCGATACCCAACTCACTATTTCGTGCAATTTCTTTAAATCACGGTGTTATAACGCCTATTAGGTCCTTAAAGCTTATGAAAAGAATTAAAGTACGTTGCTAGTGTATTTAATTAATTATTACCACTTATCGGCTTTTTACCCATTTAATCGAATATTTATCAGTATTTTCTCTGCCTAATATTCAAATGAACATATTAATTTATTCAGCTAACACACAAGGCATCATCATATATCAATCAGTCAACCAATCATACAATCAGATAATCATACGGATATTCAAACAATCCTATACGATCTCTAAATCTCATAATAGACTCGAACATTTTCAAGCTCATCAAGCATTTCAATAATTACCAAGCCTCGAACTATTAGTATCAACACATGCTTATTACTCATCTCCTAATTTGCAACCACTAAAATGCAAATCAATTGTACTTAGGATGCTCATGAAGTATTTCGGAGTTCGAGGTGTACTAACCTAAAGCTGATATTGCTAAAATCCTCATCCGAGCTTCCCGAACAATTCACATGATCCAATGTCCAAACCCGAACAATCCTCGTATATCAACAAAAATGAAAATACATTAATTACATGCATCTCTTATATCATCCTCAAGGTCAAACACATAAAAGCAGCTTACCGAGTATAAATTTGGCAAAACGGACAGCGCCAATAGATCCAAAACATCGAGAAACCCTTGGGTAAGGTTCCCCGAAAAGGTTAACGGCCTGGTCAACAAAAGTCAATATCGGTCAACTATCTTGGACGATCTGGTGCGACGCGGCGCATCATAACTGTTGTGCACCCGAATAACATGATCTGGTACGGCTAGATCCACATGCACCCGGGTGCAGGATCTAGTGTGGCGCGGTGCACTACAGCTATGTGCACTCGCATGTTGCTGCACATGCCCACTCTCGCAGGCGGCGCGTAGGAGGCCCTCTAGTGGTCGGACAGCAGTGGCGAGCTCTAGTCTTGTTGTTCTCCAGCCGCTGGTTCGATAGTGGCCTCCGTTTGCGGCAGTGACGGTTATAACGTACTGAATCAGCTTCTTTGATTCTTGTTTTTTCTCACTCTGGTGAACGGTAGCTCGAACGGCGACACGACGACCACCGTTGGACTCATCTCGAC
Source organism: Hibiscus mutabilis (assembly GCA_019671005.1). NCBI lineage: Eukaryota > Viridiplantae > Streptophyta > Magnoliopsida > Malvales > Malvaceae > Hibiscus > Hibiscus mutabilis. Next base: position 10,271,628 of record CM033734.1, read on the forward strand.
GAGACCTTTTCAATGGTGTCAGCGGTTTAGTGCACGGCGTCTCCGATGACCATAGATCAAAATTCAAAACCTCCCCCTATTTTTTCTCTTTCCTTTCTTTTTCTCTCTTCTAAAATATCCCCTTTATTTTTTTCCTTCTCTTTCCCCATCAAATCATTAGCCACATTTTATTTTAAAACACCCATTTATTTTATTTTATTTTTAAATTATCCTTCTACATAATATCTCTTTAATTTATCACAAAGTTCAAATTCAACTATTTTTAATTTGAACTTTCCAACATAATGTCTAAATAAATTGGGTTCGAGACCCTATTCTCCAAAGTCCAAAATTCGAGTAATTACAGTATTCCGCCACCTTAGCTTCCACCGCTTTAGGGGGACTTTTTCTTTAGCTAGTCATCCCCTTTGTTGACTGTGTTGCATCCATCTAATTGACTTTTTTCAGGTTGCTTTGCCTTTGGATGGTTCCCATACTTTCTGCATTTTCTCATTGGTCTTGCCTTCTGTGACATCAGAAGTGTATTGCAGTTGGTATGTATTATTTTGTTGGCACTATTTTTGGTTCATTTTTCTTATTTGGGTTTGAACCGTTTGTTTTTTTAGCTTCGTACTTGTTGCTGGTTTTTTGTTGCTTTGTTGTCTTATGTTTATGGTTTTGTTCCTTTGTTTATATTTTGACTTTATTTGGTTCTATTTTGTTTAATAAAGCCAGCTTAACTGTTCAAAAAAATTAAAAACAACTTTTAAGAATATTCCAATTAAGATCATTAGAAGATCTTTTGTTTTTCACAAAGAAGATCTCAGATTTTTAAGGAAATAATATATATGGAAATTGCGCAGCTGATTTGTGGCTTTAGCTTTGTAATTGCCATGAAAATGAAATGTGTTATGCACATGGATGATGTGCCCCACTGTTTTTTTATTAAAATAAAAGAGAATTTCATTCAACCAAATAAAGGTGGGCCATCCGAGTACCATACAACTAAAGTAAACATCGTAAGCGAACCCTCACGAAAAAGCACAACAAAAATCAACAAAACGTGAAAAAAAACGTCGAAAAATAAGCAAAAACGTAAAGAAACAAATCGCAACCTGCTAAAAACGAAAACAACAATTAAAGAAATATATAAACCAACACAAAATCTACATCTATACGAGAGCTCTATTAGGAGGTCAAGAAAAATGATATTGTCATCACATACGATGTTTGAAGCTCACCATGCTTGAGAAGATGACAGGCCACCAGATGAGCAATCAAAGCAAGATCCTTAAGTGGATGAAAGTCTAGAACGAAAACGCAGACTTTAGATCAATCGTATTTAGGTTAAGATGAATGATCCAAAGAGAAGGATGAGCCCTTAATGTTATTGATCGAAATGATAGGTTTAAAAGCGATCATGATTGCTGCGGATAACCTATCACCAGGTTATCCGCAAACTCACCAGTACCAGCATCTCTCGATCTTGTCGCATGAAAAAACAAAAAAGGCAGAAAGATCTCAACTGGAACCGGAAACGTACCAACTCTAAATTCGTAAATATTTGGAACCGAACCCTTATCCCCAAAGGGGACAAGTGCACGGGACTGTCCACCATAAATTATCATACATGTTTTCCCCAAATAACCAGGAATTCAAAAACTTTCCAGCAGTAAACTTTGTACATAATCCCTAAAGTCCCGAGATTGTGAAAAGCTAACTCCTCCAACTCGAGAAAAACACCAACAATCCTTAAAATCTTGTCAGCAAACCTTAAAATCATGTTTGTTTCTTCACGTGGCTCGGCGGGAAAGAATGATCCAATGGTTAATAACCAAAACTACATGTAGTTTCCAAAGCTGAAAACCAATGATCCAATGGTTAATACCCACAACAACATACAATTTCCAAAGCTGAAAACCAACATGGCCCTCGAAAATAAGCAAACCACTTTCATGCGACTGGCAGAGGCTAACCTCCCGACAAAAGCGCTGACTTCCGAGTTTGTGGTTGTACCGGCGTCAAAGTTAACAAAGAGCTTACCATGGAGGAGAACTAAGGGACAAACCATTCCAAAAACTTCACGACGGAAGGGAAACGAGATCCTACCAGGGTCGAGAATCTTACCAGGCTTCTCCGATTGAAGAGGAAGAGGCTGCCATAGACCGACCCAAGCACAACAAGATAAAAAAACTTTTCGCTGTGATGTCTGACAGAGAAGACGAACGTCGGCACGGCCCAGGCTACACCGTTAATCACAAGAGCCCAGTTTCCGGCCCACAGTCGCTCGCTGCCACCCATCGCCACTATCCAGACCAAACCTTTGATAAAACCGATAATGTTCCTCGAAAAGAGATCATGCAAAAGAGGAAGCCTAGACATTCCTGATTCTTCCCACAAACCAGACTTTGCGTGATGATGTGTCCCACTGTTAGAGGCACAACCGCATCCATTTTCAATCCCCAATGCCTAGAAATGGTGCCCTTCCTTCTCTTTACATTTTCGTCCCTTTCCAGCCCAAAACCGACAAGCTACTAAGATAAACAAGATATAATTAGGGGTTTAAAATTACCCAACCTGACTGACTCGATCCAATAATCCGATGACCCAAAAAAAATATTTAATAATTTCCAGAAAAAAATTACTCGAGCGGGCCAAGTACTCGACCCGAAAATAATTGGGCCGGGTCTGGACCGTTTCGATAACTTTTAATATATTTTTTAATTTTAAATTATATTTTTATTTTAGATTCCTTCATATTTATACATGAAATTAAATTTAAATCTCTAAATTAGTTCTATGTTTGTATTATATGCTTTTAAATTTTAAAATTTTCAACTATATTTTTATTAATTTATTAATACCAAAAGAAAAAAAACAAGATTAATATTTTTAATGTTTTTTGTGATAAACTTTAATATATACATATAGAGTTAATTGCACCACACGTCCCCAGACTATGACCCTCACTTTAAATTAGTCCCTAAACTTTAAAACATTCTAATTTCATCCTTAAACTATGACCTTCATTTTAATTTGGTCCACATACTTTTGAGTATTCCAGTTTCATCCTCAAACTATAACTCTCATTTTAAATTGGTCTTCAAACTTTTTGAATGTTCTAATTTCATCCTCAAATTATCGTTTATATCACATCATATTATTGCATAATACACATGAGTGTTTCATGAGAATTAACAATTTTTGTAATGGTTTTATTAACAAACATCAGCACCACACAATCCACCATCAAACGGTGCACAGCTCACAAGACAATGATCCAAAAACATGTGCAATCTTTGACATAATAGAAGATTGTCCGGTCTGCAACAGTGGACACATTGGCAGGCTTGATTCCAGGCAATATGGCTGGATATCATTTAATAGGGTAGATGGTCCGGTTGATCATCAAGTTTTAACCTTTAACCCCAGACAAAGTGGTAAAAAAGTAGATTAGCTTTTTCATTTAAAAAATGGGAAGTTCCTAGAATGAGCTAAAGTAGGAGAAAGAATGGAGCTTTGGGGTGTTTTAATTTCTGGGGTTTTAGTTTCCTGGTGGGTCTTGAGTGTAAATGGTGCTAACTTACCACCATGTGCATTCCCTGCAATTTACAACTTTGGTGACTCAAACTCAGACACTGGTGGGATTTCAGCTGCTTTTGAGCCAATCCGAGCTCCTTATGGTGTGCCCTATTTTCACAAGCCATCTGGTAGAGACTGTGATGGCCGCCTCATCATAGATTTCATAGGTAAAATAAGAACAGTTCATAGAGAACTTATTTTGTATCCATGTCTAAATCTTTTTTTTCTTTTTTTCTTTACTTTTGGCAGCTGAGCGAGTTAAGTTGCCATATCTTCATGCATACTTGAATTCCTTGGGAGCAAATTTCCGGCAGGGGGCGAATTTCGCCACCGGAGGATCAACCATAAGAAGGCCAAATGAGACCATTTATCAGTATGGGATAAGTCCATTTTCTTTAGATATGCAGGTTGTGCAATTTGAACAGTTCAAAGCAAGGGCTCGCTGAAATGTACAATCAAGGTTAGATTTACTAGTTGTCTTGTCTGTTTGATGGAATGTTAGTACTATGAAATTTAACAATTTGTTTATTTGACACTGTTTTAACCCTTTTCTTTTTGGTAATCCTTAGCTAAAAATCCCTCTGAAAAAGTTAAACTTCCAAGACCTGAGGACTTTGCAAAGGCGCTTTACACCTTTGACATCGGCCAAAATGATCTTTCTGTTGGGTTTAGGCATTTGAGTTTTGATCAATTGCGTGTAGAAATGCCAGATATCGTAAACCAGCTAGCAACAGCAGTCCAAGTAAGTTCCATTCTTCTTGTAGTATCCGTGTTTGACATCGGAATCGGACACACTGGATGACATCCATGTCCGACGCTACGAGTAACATGGCTTTTGGTTTAAGGACTGCCAATGTTGGACATCTTGGCAGTCTGATATGTGTTTCAATGGCTTTCTTTGTTGACATTTTGCCTCATCATTTATGTTCAACTAGCAGTCTTTTTAGAACTTTTTTGACAAGATGCAAAATCAAACTGATCTGTATGTTAAAATCCAGCGTCTGTATAAGCAAGGAGGGAGGACATTCTGGATACACAACACCGGTCCGATTGGTTGCTTGCCTGTTAACTTTTTCTACATACTTAAACCTGATCCTGGATATGTTGCCCAGTACGGTTGTGTCAAGCAGCAAAATGAAATTGCCATGGAATTCAATAGGCAGCTCAAGGACAGAATCATCAAGCTACGAACAGAGCTCCCTGAAGCTTTGATTACTCTCGTGGATGTCTATACCGCTAAGATTTCAATGATTGGCAATGCTAAGAGTCTAGGTAATCTCCCATTGCTATACAATCAAGCTTTTACTTTGTTTGATGATTAAGGTTTGGATTTGATTGCATCTAAGCCGACATAAATGCAATGCAAGGCTATCTTCGATGTAATTATACGGTTGAATGTTTCTTATTTATATTAGTTCATGCTTTGGTTTATAGGAATGGCGGATCCATTAAAGCCCTGCTGCGGATATCATGTGAACTATGATCATGTATGGTGCGGGAACAAAGCAATCTTCAACAAAACTGAAGTATTCGGAGCTTCGTGCAAAAACCCTACTGCCTTTGTAAGCTGGGATGGAGTTCACTACTCTCAGGTTGCAAATCAATACGTTGCAGATCGTACACTCAACGGATCGTTATCGGACCCTGTGATTCCAATCACTCAAGCATGTCATAAGCAGTAAGAGCCTGCCTTTGATTACTGGAAAATCGTTGCTGATTTGAGTTAGTGGAAAAAACAATTTAAAGCACCATTTTCATGTATGGAAGATTTTTTGCGTCCAAATTGTTCTCAAATGTCATATGAAAAACACCTCGGAAAGTTTAAATAATATTGGGGGACAATAGAAATATTTAGCTTATCCGGACTTGGAGGTGAGTGTAGAGTATGATTATTGAGAACGTCCGAACACGAGTATGGTCAATTTTTCGAATCTTTTTCGTATATCAAGGTTTAAACCTATGAATGACTGCAATGGCCTCATTTTGAAGGCTACTCGAGTCGAATGTTCGAGTGCAATGGCAGCCCTAACCTACTAATGAGGAAGCATTAAAGACCTTTAAGTAACAAAAATGGACACAAGTTGTCAATCTTTCATTACTAATCCAATACATGAAAATCAGAGTTCGTTAACATGTTTAAGACACCAGCTCTTATAAATTATTACACATTTTTATACACACATCTCATTGTCTATGTCCTTCTGGCAACGGAACCACTTTGTGAAATGGTACACTCCTCTGCAGCAAAGCTCCATCTTCTTCATCGTCATCAAATTCCAGTAAATACCTACACGAGAACGAAATAATGGCCATGCATTTTTAACACAATAAATTTTATTATTATTAACAAACAGGCCAAACAATATAGGGCATCGGAATGGAGGATGTTACTTACTCATCGGATTTCCTCTGGAAAGATACGATATGGTGGATATCCCGCCATGAATATGCACACCAAAGAAATAGTCAGTTTATTGTTTTAGCAAATGAATAAAAGAGCGTAAAGAATATGAATTGATCCAAAAGCACTGAATGATGACGGTGATGAACGGAATAGTCATCTTTCGAGGTGTACTAATGACAGTTGCTTTATAGAGTGCAGTTGTTCCCGGATAAACAGCCAAAACATGTCTTCCGGCTGGGAATTCTTGAGTACTAGAAGGATCGTTCCGCTTGGGGAACGGTATAATGCAAGATGCAGGCAGCTTGTACTTCCTGAAATTGCAGCAACAAAAATCAACATCTTCTGGATGAACTAATTCCAGCCATATAAAAAAATTGAAAAACAGAAGCTACCGACAAACATTGATTTGTAAAATTGTCTGCATAACAGAACTTGATATAAATCTTATAACTACTGTCACGCATGAGTAGATAATTTATCGATAACAAATTTCATCCAACAAACAAAAAAAAAGAAAAGATATGGAGCAAAAAGTAATGAATAAGAACATGATAAGGAATGAAAATACCTTTGGACACCACCCTCTTCATCGTCACCCGGCTCCTCATCGAGTACTTCAAATCTGCATATGAAGACTCAACTTAAAAACAGGAATAAGGAAGATTTTGAATGGGATCTTTGTACGAGCCAAAAATGAAATGTCCTATATGAACCATACTCTTTTGTTTTCTCATCAAAATTTATCACTTTTACAACAAACCACTCATCCATCTCAGCATCCGAGGTGACTTTTGCAGCTACCTAAGTATAAGAGGGAAGGAAAAGTAAATTAGGTCTAAGAACAGAAAACAACGATTGAATAGATTGTGACAGAGTTGCACGGACCACTATGGTCTACAAGCTTACCTGTTCATCTTTGAGACTAACACAAGCCTCAATATGACTCCGCATAGAAGGAGAAATGCGAGAGATATCTGAATCATATTTCATTCTTTTCCTTTTTGATCGCCATCTGCAATTTGTTTGACGTTAGCTACATAAAATAGGCGTTCAGATACGCTCATTCTAGCATCAGAAATCTACACATGAAAATGGTTTTTCTGCTTTCGCACATGCCAGATATTCAACCTTCTAGATTCAAAAGAATAGAAAGATTATAAAGACTTCATAGTTTCAACTAATTGCCAAGTCTTTTATCTTATTTTAGCTATTCATGATATAGTATGGAAATGTAGTCATTTCAACAAGTAATTAGGCAAGGAATTCTGTGTTTCATTAAACTAAACAAAATTTGCAGGTCTAGGAAAGAAAAGAGAAACAGAGGAAGAAAATCAAACTGCAGAAAATTACAGCTATATCTTAACATCCTCTTTGACTACTACTAACTAAACAGACCCTTCCACAAGTTTAAGGATAAGTTCAATCAACTGCCAAGATGGTTACGAGAGGACCTTAACCTCAGCATTATAAGAATGCAAGTGTTAAGATCCCTAATTTTTGTCATGCAAAGAGAGAACTCGATACAGAGGTTAAAAGCAACTGAAATATCTCATACAGACATGGTGGGTAGCACACACCCATTTTTCTTCATTGTTGTCCCGGAGGTCCAGATGGCAGAAAAGTGTCAAGTTGACCTAGTAATGAGCTGGAAATCCTGTACCAATGCCAAAACGGTAGGTATTCATAAACAACGGAGTACTGTAACGAAATTCATAAAAGGCCTGCCGAATCAAACCAGAAAGCTCATTGCTAAGGACAATGAAAATGGTAGAAAAATAGAGATAATGGGCATACGCTACTTCTCTCTCTGAAAGATCTTTAGCTTGAATATATAAACTTTTTAGCCTCCATAATGAAGAATCACCAGGTTTCTCAACTACCTCAGGAGCTGCATAGGTATATAAAAGTTCAAAATTAGCAAAAACCATCGGTAACAGTTAATAAAGAACATGAAAAACAAAGTAAAACAAGGAAGAAAAACTACTCTTAAATCGAGAAAATAGCCATAAACTTAATCATCTACATCCAGGAGTTTTTAGCAAGTTTCTAACCATTAAAGGTTTAATAAATCACTTGATGCTAGACAATAATCCGAAAATATATTCGATAGATTCAGCGAGATTCAAAATGATTCATCCTGTTTCAATTTCAAATATAGCTTTAAATGGCAATGACTATATGGATCTCAAAATTCCTTAAACCCCAATGAACTGACAACAGAAGTGTTCGTTTATCGTCTTTATATCAGGAGTAAGTTTATGTTAAGATAATAACGGAATCCGGACTAAAGCAGCTAAATGGATATTGTGAAGCTCACCAGCTATAAGGTAACTATAAATGAAGCATTGAACATTATTCTACATGTATGAAAAACTAATCACTCTCAGTATGGATTTACAAGTATGTAATGAGTGAACCACGCAATTTCTTTCTCCATGAAAATTAATCCCCATGAGCTGCCATTTCAGGTAAATCACATATTTTTCCAATCAAAAAGGCGAAATCTTTACACCAAAATTACCTCAGACACTTGCTAGCTATAAAGTTTAAACCACAACTTATATTCAAATTAAGTTTTAAATCAAAGTACAAATAGAAACTATATTCCTTTCCTGTTTGATCAGATTACTTCTTCAATAAACCAACAAAAGAGTCATAAATTAAAACAATCAGCAATAATAATGTATAACAGAAATAACTCCCTTATCCGATAAAATCCATCAGCAATCAAATTTAACCTCTTTTAAAACCGAAACTGCGTAAAAAAACACGTTTTTATTAAGAAAAAAACAAAAACAAAAAACCCAGAGAGCCAAACAACTTTAAAGCATTTAAAAACCCCATATTTTGATAATATAGAACAAACCCAGATCATAAGATTTGAAGCTAAAGGGATAAAAAAGAAGTTGAGAAAAATTACTAGCTTGAAGCTTCTTGTGAAGCTTGTTGATTTCAACAAGCACCTCTTCTTGTTCTTTCCTTAACCGATCGAGTTCCCTCGAGTTTTCCAAGATTGAAGCAATGTCCAGCGACGACATCGTTCAATATGATTCCCTATCTCCGTCGGAAATACAATGTTGTTTGTTTTGCCAGATTATTTCGTTCTAGAGAGACTTTTCACATCATTCAATCCTTAGTTTGATCAAAAGTTATACCTTTTTTTCCTTTCAAATAAAGTTTAAATTAAAAATATGTATTCAAATAAAAATTCTTTTAATATCGAAATGTATAATAAAAAATTAAAAAAAGGAAAAACAAAACGATTAAACGAAAAATCGGTGGATAATTTTGATTTTTTTTTCACTTGTGTTTTTTCCCTCAAATTGGACACGTGGAAGAATATAACTGAATTTTTTAATTTCCCATTGCCAATTGCCACGTGTTATACTCAAATGCCACTTTTTACATATTTGGGATTCGAGTGAAATCAAAATTTGCACTTTGGACTTAAAATGAAAATTCTTTTATGGCCCAAAATTGAAAATAGAAAATATATTTATTTTGTAGGTATATATACATATTGATACTTGAATTTGATTTCAAAGTACAATATTATATCTAAACTGTTTTTAGTTTAATTAGACACTTGAATTTGACTTTAAAATTTAATTTTGTATCTAATTTTTTGCCTAATTTAGTACTAGAACTTGACTTGTTAGCTCAAACCGGTATTGAACTTTACTTTTTAGTCTAATTTGAGTCATGAAACTAAGTTCAAGTATCAAATTAATCTTAAAATTTAAGTTCAAATATCTAATTCGATAAAAAAACCAAACAGAATCTTGAGACCAAATTCAGATACTTAATTGAAAAAAATATTAAGTACTAATTTGCACCTTGAAACTAAAATCAAATACTAAAACTTATATTTACACTTTTTTTTTTTATAAAAGTAACACATGGTTGGATTAATATTTGAATATTCTTTTTTGAATAAATTTGATTTTATTAATTCATCCAAAGAACCATTGTACAAAAACCACTTTACAATTAACAACCAACAAAACCAAACAATCTAATTACAATTCAAATTTCATCTATCTATTAACAGAGTTGAGCCATTAGAGAATTTATTATAGCCAAATAACCTCATACTAACATCCTTTCAAATATGCAAGACAGACCATCAGCTTGCTGAGCAGGCTTTTCATGCAATCTGTAATTCTTTTCCTGCCAGATTAGATGGTTAAAACAGAATAACCACAACCATAAAACTATTTCCCTTACTATGTTGTTGCACCCACCTTAAATGATCCTCTCAGCAATTATCATAACCCGTCAAACCACAATGCTGCAAAATATGATCCTATTACTATTCCGAGAGTCTGCATTCTGCAAATAGGTAAATTTTTGGACTCTTCGCCCATTCCACAAAGCAAACAGACCAGGTCAATCTGGCAACTCCATGCAGTCATTATGTCTTTTGTTGGCAAACGATTCTGAATCACCAAGTAAGATATAAAAGAGTAGCAAGGGATAACAGGACTTTTCCAAACTACTCTCTTCCAAGCCACCTTCTCTTGCTTATGTCGAAGCTTTTAAATTATCCGAGCTTTGAAAATACACTGAACACTATTTTCAACTTGTAGTCACAGATCCCTCAACTTTAAAAGCTTCCTCCAAGCTCAACTATAGTGATTCTTTAAGGGAACATCCCAAAAAAAAATACCCCTTAAGAAGATATTCTCAACCCAAGTAACTCAAAGAGAGCCTGCTTAAGTGAGAAGAAGCCATATACTTTTTAATAAATAGGCTTTGTTCTGAACACGAATATCCTTTAGACCTAATCTCCCTTTACTTTTAGGATGACATATACAATCCCAACTCACCTTGTCCCCTCTGGCAGAATCAATAGAACCCTTCCACAAGAAAGCATTATACACGGCAGCAATCTTTCTTACCATCATTGATGGCAGCAAAAAAATCATGGCCTAAAAATTGTGTACTAAATATAACAGATTAAATTAACTGCAAACGACCAGCAAAAGAAAAGCATTTGACAGGCCAACTAGCAATCCTTCTAGTTATCTTTCCCACCAATAGTTCACAATCTGCCTCAGTAAGATTCTTAGAGAATAAGGACACTCCCAAATATCTAACAGGCAAGCTCCCCACTTTAAAACCAGATAATTCTGCCAAAGTTTGAACCTCATGGGCCTCCAAGCCATTACAGAATAGTTCACTCTTTGACACATTCAACATCAATCCAAACATACTGTAGAACAGATTCGTAACATTACTAACCCCCATTACTGAAGAAGAATTCCTCTAGTAAAAACAATTAAATTATCGGCAAAGTAAATATGTGTCAACTCAACTCTTTTACATTTTGGATGGTACTCATAAACCTCATGCTTGGCAGCCAAATTTAGCAATTCAGACAAAACATTCATTTCCAAAATAAAAAGATACGGGGACAAAATTTTTCTGCCGAATCCCTTTTGCCCCTGAGAAGTAACCCACCAAACTACCAATTTGACAAATAGAGAACCTGACTTGAGTAATACACATTACAACTCAACTTCTAAACACACTAAAGAATTTCAACACTTTGAGAATCTGCAATATGAATTCTCAATTCAAAGAGTCAAACGCCTTTCTGAGATCAATCTTAATGGCACATCTAGAAGATAAATGCTTTTGTCCATAGCTATTTACAATTTCTTGAGCCACCTTCACATTATCAACCAGCTCCCTCCCTTTTAAGAAAGCATTATGGTTTAGGAAGATGATACTTGGTAAACAGACCTTCAATCGATTTGCCAAAATTTTAGTAATACTTTTGTAAACCACACTACAAGAAGTAATTGGCATAAAGTCCACTGCATGAACAAGCATTTCCACTTTAAGAACCAAAGTTAAAATAGTGAAATTGAAAAAAGTAGGCAGATAGCAAAATGAGAAAAAATACTGAATAGTTTGGACAAAATCACCTCCTACAATCCTCCATTCATGCTGAAAGAATCTGACAGAATAGTCATCTGGACTAGGAGCTTTATCATCATTCATACTAAACAAAACATCCTTTCTCTCTTTCTCAGTAACTGAAGCAATCAAACTAAATTGTAAACTCTCTGACATCTCACATCCTAGAATCTCCTTAAGCAAGTCATCAGGAAAAAACTCAATGGACTCATCTACCACCCCTAGAGAACCAGAGAAATAATTCACTAGTACAGCAGAGATGGCCTCAAAAGTGTCCAAATTCTGCCCCATGCTATTTTGCAAGAATTGGATAGTGCCCTTCTTTTGTCTTACAACTAAATTCCTAAAAAAAAATGTGTTCTGATCACCCTTCTTCACATACTGGACACTAGACTTTTGCTGATAAAACTTTTTTCTGTTTTCTCCAGATCAGATAACTTTTTTGAGCCATTTTTCCTTGTTGACAAGATCGATAGAAGAGTTCTCCATTAACAGCTTCCGGAGATATTCAACCTCGGTCCTCTTTTCCAACACTCTATGAGATATACCACTAAAATGCTTCTTATTAGAAACTTTCAATGGCTTATTCAACTTTTTCAGGTTGACAAATAAGAAATAGAGAGGATTCCCCAATACAGGTAACGTTTAAGAATTTCACTACCGAAAGAAAATTAGGGTGATCAATCCAAAACCCAAAAAACTTGAAGGGTTTGGGTGGACAAGCAATTGGGGCTTTTAAAACTAGAAGCTCGGGACTATGATCAGAATAATCAGGAGCCAAAAAATTTACAGTAGCTCCTGGATACACACTAAACCAACTTTGATTCACTAAAATTCTATCCAACTTTCTTGCTAAAGTAGACTTCTCCCTTCGATTGCACCAAGTGAACAATATACCAGAAAAAAGATGACCAATTACGTTAATCTCTGCCAGACAAGCCACCCATTAAATCAGAGCTCTCTTGCGGCTTGAAAATTATGTTAAAATCCTCGGTAGAGACCCAAGGACAAGTGCCTATAATAGCTTTTAACTCACCTAACTCCCTCCATAAATTCATCCTTTTCTCTCTCCCATTATGAGCATAAATACATGACAAAATGAAATTATCCTCACCCTTACTTAGACGACAAGCAAAAGAATTTTAATTGTGAGTACATATAGAGTGTTCATGGTTAACCTTATAGTATTTTGATTTATAATAATGAAAGGAATACATTATCTTTAGATATTATCCTCTAATTGTACTAAGAACAAAATCTACCGTTTAATTGTTATAGTATAATAGTTAATCATTTTTTTGGTAATATGCATGTCCACCTTACAGTTCATGTTCGATGTGTGATATTGCCCCTTCCAACAATGTCTCTAAAGTTTAAACTCACGCCCTCTCTTTGGGAGTGCAATGTACCTTACCAATGCACCCAACATTTTTTTAGTCATGATTTTCTTTTTATATTCAAGCGAGTACAATCTATGTGAAAACCAAATCCAAAGCTATATTAATATTTAGTCGAAATTCTTCAAAAACAGCTTCTATTAACCAATTCAAATAGATTTTTAACCAAAGATCATAAAAATTTAAAAAAAATTAAATCATATACGAATTTTAAATTTTTAAAGGGGACGACCGACCCCTCCAACCCCTCACCTCGGTCTATCCCTAGCAACAGATGGGACAAATGTATGTCCTTATGTGTTTACGAATATGATATATTAGTGTAAAATTAAATGTATTTTACATACTTTAATAATTTAATCGTTAAATTTTATGTTCCATTTATATAGATCATACATATCATAGCATGTGTTCATGGACTGAAAGAATAAAAGATAAAAGGGAAAAGACACCTGGAGATGATGGAAGTAAAGTGGAAAAGAGTGAAACAGAAATTGTCATATTTTATTCGATTCTGCGTTTCACGTTCAGACTTTTAAGTGAATTTCCTTTTTATTTTTTTTTCGAAAGTGGATTTCCGATTTTGAGCCCCAAAAGAAATGTAATGGAATGAACGGTGTCGTTTTCATTATAGAAGTATTCATTTTCCCACGCACAAACAAATACGGACAAGAGCTGATACAGTTTGTATCATTCGACTGTTTTGGTCCTTATATTTAGTTATAATTTACTTGTTTTGAGCAACTCATCAATAAATGTCGCTGTAGTATAGTGGTGAGTATTTTGGCCTGTCACGAGACTGACTTGAGTTCGATCCCCGGCAACGGCGGTATCGTCTTTTTATTTTTCCCTTTCAAAGTATTTTGGTCTAGTGAACGCTGAAATGAAAGATTTGGGCTTTATGATTTACGTTGTGGATCTATAAGACACAACCAAGCACAAATTGAGAATACCAACCCAATACCCAGCTACTAAATAATTTTGAATTTTACTATTCAAATCATAAATATATTTAGTTTCAATTTTTTTTTCTGTTTTACGGTTTATGAAGACATTTTTCTGGATTTATGATTGTCTATTCCCATACTGACATCTTTAATGTTTAAATCTAAATTTTCTATCAAAAGTCAGGTCTTATTCTTTCGTAAAAATATAACAAATTAAGGGAAAAATATTTAAAATTACACGAGTTTTGATCAAATGTACAATGTGATACAGAAATTTAATTTTGTACAATTACACATCAAAATTTGATTTTAGTGCAATTGTACATTTAAAATTTTAATTTTATTCAGTTATTGCATTTAAAATAAATAAATATACCTATTTATTTCCTATTAAATAAATATAATTATTTATGTATATAATATATAAACGCTACGTTGATAACGATTTTAAGAACCTTTAAAAATTAAATCAAATCAAAATTCATATATAATTTTACATAATTAAATTTCACGTATAAAATTACAAAATTGATGAAAATTTATTAGTTTTTATATTTATCCTAACCTAAATAGTATATGACCTGGATATGTTGCCGATGTCCGAAAAGCTTTGGTATTCATGTCCGAAAAACATGAGTACTTCAAACAAAACAAAATATTTCCATCAGTGCAGTCCCTTCGAAAATCAAAATTGTGTCTTCAAAGGGATCAGTAACACTTGTTAAAGCAGAAGAAGAAGCCTCCCAGCCTGTCGTCGTCTTCCTCCGCAGCTTTCGGGGTTCCCACCACATCGTCTCTAGCAGCCATCAATGAGCTTGTTCCCGGAGACTCCGGCGGGAATACAACATTCTCGGAAGTTGTTCTTTTGGGCGCCATCATCAACTGCTCGGGTGGTGAAATGGTTGAGAGATAGTGTAATAGCATTTGAATGATTTGGGTGAAGTTGGGCCGTGCATTCGGATCCTCTTGCCAACATGAAGTCACGATCGATGCCAAATCTTCCGGAAGGTCCTCAGCACTAGGCCGAACATTCTGAAACAACATAGTTAAAACTCAGACCAACATGCATGTTCCACAATTCCCTAGTTGCATTTGATGAAATACATGATTCCATGACATTTCGAGAAACAGGAAACCAGATTTACGAAGGTAAGTGTGAAAATCCCTATACTAAAGTCCGACTGATCGACTGGGCAACAGAGGTCATTGGTCATTTCTCATCCATTAAAAGGCTGCCGGACAAGTTCGTACTTGAGACTATCACACATCATTCATTACCTTAAAAGCCGCTGCATATGCTGCTTGTAAATTTGACATGCCCTCGAACGGCAACTTGTTATGGATGAGTTCCCACAACACGATAGCAAAGCTGTAGGCATCCACCTTATGATTGTAATGCTTTTTCTCTCCCTGCCTTAACGTGACCGTGCTATAAAGCTGTTAGCATATGTAAAGGGGTCAGAATCTTAAACATAAAAGAAAACCGACATTTATATGGAGAAAAAGATGTGATTTTAAGTTCTGAATAATTCAGCATATTACCTCTGGTGCCATCCAACGGTATGTCCCGGTTTCAGCAGTCATCATTTCAGTTAATGACTCTTCCCGAGCTAAACCAAAATCCGCAAGTTTAACCGTTTTATAGTCTTCAGTCAAGATCAGGTTCTCTGCAATAGGAAATAATTTACCAACATCATGAAAACCTATAAAAGGTGATACAGCAATATCATATGAAGTTGGCTTAAAGATTGTTATTGCTTTCATTTATGTCCACCTAAATCAGTCGTTGGAATCATGAATAACATATTCAATCCGTCTAACACAGACAATAAAGCATGATGTAGTTGTTCACGGTCATTTTTAAAAAGGAAACATTCGTTCGATAAGAATAAGAAATCATTATAAAATTGGTTCTTCTTGGTTAGTTACAGTTAATATAAGACCAGTTATAAGGTACAGAACTAGAAAATGCGACTCGTTGAACATAAAAGCGTGCCTAGAAAAATATTATGATCATACCAGGTTTCAGGTCCCGGTGAATGATCCCGTGGGAGTGTAAGCATTCCGTTGCACAAGCAATATCGAGCGCAAATCCAATCGCTACATGCATGTCCAAGCACTTTGGTCGCGTATTCAGAAGGTATTTCCGCAATGTCCCACCTAGCAGGAGCTCAGTTACAATCACCATAAAGGGCTCCTTGCAAGCTCCAATAAACTGGAAAATGAACAAAAGCTCAGCTAAGATACAAGCCTATTTCCGCTTAATATAACATAAAATTTCTGGATTTGAAGATATTCATTGACAGTATATCCACTAAACCCAAAATAATAAAATTCAGCAACAATATATAATGATTAAAAAAACTTCACAAGCTCTGCTAAGACACAACTTCCTCTGAAATAATCTAAAACTTCCAGATTTCTCGGATATTCATAGAATGGGCTATAACCCAGAAGAACATAAAATTAAGCAACAAGAATCAATGGCATATATGATGATTCAACAAAACCTCACAAGCTCTGCTAAGACACAAGCCTATTTCTACTTAATACATCCTAATACTCAGCAGATTCGCGGATATTCATGGACAATATCGACTATAACCCAAAAGAACATAATATTCAGCAACAAGAATCAATGGCATATATAATGATTCAACAAACCTTCACAAGCTCTGCTATGCCATGAGCTTATGTGCACTTATGTTAGCCTAAAAACTTTGCGGATTTACAGATATTCATCAATAATATCGACAATAACCAGAAACGACATAAAACTCAGCAACAAGATTCAATGGCATATGTAATGAATCAACAAACCTTGACAAGATTTTTGTGTTGAACTCTGGATAACATTTCAACTTCCCTTGCAAACCTTCCTTCTCTCCTTGCAATTTCTTCAGGGGTTTCCCCTCTTCTAACAACCTTAATAGCAACAGTTTGATTCTTGTATCTAAAAAAACATCAAATGGGGTAAAAAAAACATTAGTTGTCATGTAATAACAGGCATTAATGATCAAATTTATCCTTTTCTTTATAAACTATTATCATATCTACTCAAATTATAAATAAAGTTTATACCAAAACAGTTTTAAATGGGCAGGATTCATTTAAAAGATCCAAAAAAAGGAAATAATAAATTGAATTAAATTAGAATTTCAAAGAAAAAGATTACTTACTTTCCTTCATATACTTTAGCATGAGCCCCCTCACCAATTTTTGGACCAACAAAAAGCTGCTGAGGATGAATCAACCATTTGGCATCTAAATTGAACTCTTCAGTTGAAAAAAACCCATTCCCAGATCCCATCTTTTTCAAACCACCCTTTGTTTTAAAACAATAATTGAAGAACTACCATTTATTGATCAATCAAAAAGAAACACTTTTGGTGAAAAAATCCCACATTTTAAACTTAAAAAAAAAAAAACAACTTTTCATAGCTGAAAACAAACGTTACAAAGGTCACGCCTTTGCCTAAATTAAAGTCAATACTCGAGGGCTCAACTCTGGATTTTACTTATTTCCACAGTTTTACAACAATAAACCCATCCCAAAAATCATGGATTTCAGATCCAAAACTCCCCATCAAGAACTGTCCTTTAATGATAGACAATGATTGTAAAAAAAGTCCCAACAAAACAAAATTTATATATATAAATACAGAGATATAACACAAAATCAGAAGAAGAAAAAAAGCCCTTCAGCTAAGAATCAAGGACTGTGACAAACAACAAGAAATTAAAACAAAATAAGTATTCTTCTTCTTTCTTTTTGGTGAAGAAGTGAACCGTGAAAAGGGGGGGTTGAATTATATAAAGGAGGTTGAAAGGAAGACTTTAATGGAGGATTGTGGATCGAGAAAATGGTTGATGAAATGTGGTTACTGGCTATTCAGAAAGAAAAAAAAAAAAAAAAAAAGAGAGAACGGAGAGAGACTATTTAAGATCGTAAGGAAGAAGACTTATTTTTTTTTTTAAGTTTTTTCAACGCGGTAATATTCAGTCTACATAATGGGAATGACATGGTGAATATTTGTCTGAAAAAATACGGTGGTTTATATTATTTCTTCACCTCTTCTTGGTTTTTACTGTTCTCATTTAATTAAAATCTTTAAATTATTATATCAATTATTAGCTGATTTTTTGATAATTTTTTAATAAGATGAGACATAGATATTTAAGTAATATTTATAATTTAAATTTTTTTAATGAAATAATTGGTTTGAAGTCGTCACTCTAATGAGATTTTTCTAGGGCTAAACAAAAATAGTCCGAATTGAAATATTTGGATGATTAACATAATATAAATTTAAAAATCGTGGTTATTCAAACCAAATGAAATTAATATATATGGTTAAAAATTTTAACAAATTGAATCATTTTTTATATAGTATACAATCTGAATTATTTTTCTTATTTAACTATCGGTATCCAATCTATTAACTAACTAATCCGGATTATGTACTTTAGAGGTATATTATGAGATAACATTCGCAACCCAATTGTTTTATTCACATCGTCAGAATTCGAACTTTTGACCTGCTTAGCACTAAACCAACCTGTTGTTGGTGAATTAATCTTTCAATAAATCAATGTTAATAATAATACTAGAAAACTTTAAATACAGTTATTATTGCACGAGTCGAATCCAAATACTAAAATATTTGGTTTAGTGACTGGCTAGCCAATTTAAGCTTTTAATTTCTAATTAGTATTAGAAATTTTCCAATTAGCACTCAACTCAAAACTAATTAAGGAAAACAATTCATTTTTTACCCAAGTAATTTTACGCAAATTTTAGAAATAAATTAAATTTAGTTCAAGATAAATTTTAAACTTCTAAATTCAAGTCGAGTTCATATATAATGAGGAGCTAATATAATTGTTAAATGAAGAAAATGAGTGAATTTGGGAAAGATTTTCACTTTCAGTGTGGGTTATGAGATTGTTAATATAATGAGGAGCTCTTAAAATTGTTAATATAAGTGATATAGACTCCAATTTACCGTTTTTTATCATGGAGTTTATATATAAGTATTTTTTTATACAATAAAATTTGTTTATTTTAAGATTAAATCTTTAAATATAAATTTTAACCCTAAAACTTAAAATCATAAAAAAAATTCAAACCTTAAAATACAAACTTCTAAACTTTAAATTCTAAAACAAAATTCATAAACATTAAAACTAGCATACTTGTATAAACTATAATTTATGCAGCTTACATATCAAGATTATATATATATATATATATATATTATTTGTGTGACATTAAACGATATGAGATTATTTTTTTATCAAATATGATAATGACATAATTTTGTAATTATTTTTTTGGTTTAATCTTAAAATAAGTGTTTAAATTATACTTTTTTTAATTAGGTGTCTAAACTATTTTCGGGCAAAATAGGAGTATAACGTTTCATTTTGTTGCTCAAATAAGATTTTTTCGTCAACGGTCGTTAAAAAGGTTTTGTCATCCAATCAGAACGTGACACGTAACCTATTTATTTATTTATGATTTTTTTAAAAAATCTCAAAGTTTTAATTTCTTTCAATCAAAATCTCAAATCACATCTCCGTCACCGCTAACATCTTTCACACATCGGTGGTTCACCGCCCAAGCGCCGCGTACTTCACCATTCGGCATCCCCACCATCTAGTCGCATGTCAGAACCCAATCGATCTATTTTTTCTTCATTGTTGGATGTTCGTCAACGGTGTAATCGACGGTTTATTTTCAATTTTCGACGATGGGATGATAGAGTTTTTCAATTGTGGTGGACCGACAAAGGCAAGCAGAGACGGAGCTATTAAGCTCCGGGAAGGGGCTGCTGCCCCCCGACTGGGGAGAATTTTTTTTTTTACCCTTTGGTCCTTTATATTTTTTTCAAAAAAATGGTATAATTGTAAATTTGTCGCCCTATCTTTCAAAACTTATGTTTTGCCCCCTCACTCTTAAATCCTGGCTCCGTCCCTGAAGGCAAGGGTGATTGGTGGTGGTTGAATAGGTGGTGGGAGAGGAGAAATTTAGGGGTTTATATATTTGGAGTTAAGGTTTGGATCTTTTTAGAGAAATTACATATTTTTTATTTTTTATAAAACTAAATATTTTTTTATTTTTTAAAAAATAGAAATTAAAAAAATAACAGAAATAGGTCATGTGCCGTGGTCAGATTGGATAACAGGAAAATTTTAACGGCATGACGGGAACCTTATTTGAGTAACGAAATAAAACGTTAAACATCTATTTAGCCCAAAATAATTAAAACACCTAACTAAAAAAGTATAATTTAAATACTTTTTTAACGATTAAATCTTATTTATTTATTGCAAAATTGATTATAAATGTTCTATAATGACATACTTTTGCATCTAAGAGACATCAAGCAACACCGCTACCATAATATCGATCCAAACAGCCATTCTGTTTCATCCTCTTCGCATACAGGGCGAATAGTTGGTCTGCAAGCTACTGCTACTGTCATGAATGGATCTTTTTGCCCATCCAAAATGATATTCATCAACTTCTATGATGACCAATCCTAATAGGTAATTACTGTAATAATCAGGACAAACATAAGATTTTATATTAGGGATGTAATTTTATAAATTTTTAGGGGATAATCAATAGAAAATATAAAAAAATATACAATTTATATAAAAAATTAAAATTTTCAAAAAAATACGACTATCTCTTCCAATACTTCTCGGTCCATCATTACAATTAACCTCTATAGTCACGGAAGCCATTGAAAAACCAAAGGAAAAGAAACAAAAAGAAATGCCAACACTAGTATATAAAATGTTTTATTTATTTTATAGATTTTATTCTTAAATTTAAGATCTCCAACTCTTTTTTCTACAAATAATAAAGATTTTTTAGTTAGGTCAAAATATTTTGAGAATAAAACCATTTTTAGAATCATTAGAAGCATGTTTAGACACAATACTGTAATTGTATAAAAATATGACTTAAATGTAATTACAAGAAGTTATAATTTTTTGACATATTTAACTGACATAATGTAATTATATTGTAATTTTTTGTGTCGTATTTAGTAATACAAATTGTAATTACGCATTTACAAAATTAAAATTTTAAAATAACATTAATTATAAAATTTAACTAAAATAAATAATTTGCTATTAAAATTTAACTGACATTAATATTTTTTCTTTTGAATTTCTTACGGAATAATAAAATAAATAAAATGAAATGATTATGCACCCATAAAAATAAATAGTTTGCTATTAACATTATTTCATGCAGTTTGTTAACTAATGTCTTGCATGCACTTTTTAAAATTATAATATTTACATTAATAAAAATTTCATTATTATAAAAAAATAACTTAAGAGCAACGGTTAGCAAAACCATATATTAACAACATAAATATATCTACTTTATTAGTTTACATCGACATTCATTGGAATTTTTACTCAAATATTGCTTTAGGATTTCCCCCCAAAATATGGTCATTCTCATTTTAGTTCTCGAAATATTGCATTTGTTACAGTACTCTAGAAGTCGGATTCAATAGAATCGGACTTTGAACAGTGTTTTTCCAAAAAAACCCCTAAAACTTGTTTAAAGTCAGATCCTCCCGAACCAGCCTTTAGAGGTTTTTTTGGAATTAATGTTTAAAGTCAGATTCTGTTGAATCCGACTTATAGGGTACTATAGCAAATGCAATATTTCGAGAATTAAAATGAGAATGACTATATTTTGGGAAAAAATAAACCCCTAAAGCAATATTTATATAAAAATTCAGTCATTTAATATGATTTTTCGTACTATGTACAATCGAGCTCACAACACTTGACTTCAAATTACATTCGTAATTTTTTTATTTAAATTATTTCGGATTTAAGTTATTTTAGTTAGTGATATTCGAGTTTGGTAGTCGAGTTTTTCAAATTAAATTATTTTAGATTCAATCGATTTTTTATTTTATCATTTCATTTTGCATTTGAGTCATTTCAATTCGATTTAATTTAAATTCTAATTATTTCTGAACTTGAATTGTTAATTTTTTATGATCAATTCAGATTCAATCTTTTTTTAGTAATAGATTCAGTTAAATTTTGAGTTTGAATTAAAATTTGGAGAAATTATATCATTGGTCATTTCCGCCACGTCATTTATGGGACAAATCAATCAAATGTATTTATTTCATTAATTTTTCCATCTCATATTTTTACCAAGTGAATCTCACTTGGTAAAAACTGTTTTTAAATTTAATTTACAGTAAATATTAGTGAAAATTCACTTAGTAAAAAGATGAGATGAAAAAATTAATAAAATTAATGTATTTGATTGGTTAGTCCCATGAATAACGTGACAGGAATGACACATAATATAATTCCTCCAAAATTTGAGTATCAACATTAATGAGCAGAACGCATTTACATCAAACTTACTTAATCAGTTCACTATTAAAATTCCAACAAAACTCAACCTTAATATTGATACTATTTTCTTGGCTATTAACTATCATTAATTAATATAACAAAATATCGTTGACTTTTTTTAGATATTCTCACCGACATCCACGGCTTGAGTCAGTCAAGCAACATTCAGCTGCCACGTAATTACGTAATTGATACTTTTTATCATGTTACCAGGTTTACCCTTAAATTTGTCGCGTGTCAAACTATCATTTGCTAGTGTGAACTCCAGGTTCAGTTCACTCTTACTTTTTACTTTTGTCGTATTTTCATAATTTTACATATTGAATATTATAATAAAATATAAGATCATGAATAATATATATTCAAATTTTAATAATAATAATAATAATTAGTGAAGAAGATAAGGAAAGTCACACAAATTCTTGGTTTGCTTGTGACTTTGTTTTGACTTTTTGCAAAGAAACTTGTGAAAAGTTTATGTTTGTAGTGGGCGACATTTCACTTTTAGCCACTCAATTTTGACTTCAAAATTTAGACATTAATTCATTTATGTTCGTATTTTTTTAAAAAAAATAGATTAGTTAGACCTACATGCTCAATACTCTATTCAAGTATAATACAAATTAAAAGTTTACTTCAAAAATAAAATAATTTAAAAGGAGATTTTTAAAAATATGAACATATAATAACGGACTTTAAGGATTTTTTATCAATAACGTATGGATTTATTAAGAAAAAAATTATACATATATCATCACATGTTTCGTTAAAAAATTCTTAACTTAAAATAGAAGAGAAAAGTACAACATAATTATATGACCATCACAAGAAAAAAGACCGAGGCAACAATCCAAAAGTCCCATAGAAAGAAACTCCAAGTTCACAACCATGCCGCAGCCATGTCGGACAACAAGAAACACTAGAGTGTAGCCTGAAAACATGTTGGTGAATCCACTCCACCCTTAGCTAGCGCCATTTTATTTGCCTCACGGTATATATTATGAAAATATACACATGCCAAAGCCGCAACACACGCATCAATAGACTTAAAGCAATCTTACAACCTTCAAGGACGCCGATCACGATAGAGCACCTATGAGACTGTAATTATCGAATCCGATTCGATCATCACAAAAAATCTTTATCCCAATTAAACCGAGTGAGCATATTCAAAGCGAACTATATCGTCCTAAATCTCGGCTTCATTCGAATCCATTAATCCCGAAAGGTACGAGAACAAGGCTAGAATCTGACCCTCAAAATTATAAAGTACCCCTCCACAACCTATTTTTTCCGAGTTTCCTCTCGTCGAACCATCCACATTAAATTTCATAGTACTACAAATCTGTACAGCCATGATCAAATCGTTTTAAAACAAATGGAGCCTAGGTTCAAATCCCACTCATATCATTTTTTCTATATGTTCTTAACTTATCGTAGGGGTTAAACATGTTGTCTTTTGTGTAAGAGGTTCAGACTTTAAGGATTTACCTCATCGTTCATTTAAATTTTAAGGCTATCTTTACTTTCAAAAAAAAAATTAAGGCTATCTTTAGATGATAATTCAAAGTAAATGGAAGATTAAATCCAGAAAATCTTAACTTTTACCTCATTTTATCTTTAAGGAATTTCACTCGATCTCAAACTCTTTTTAACAATAGATTAATGTGATTTATCTCAAGGATATATATTTTAATATTTTGGTGATCTTCAATATTAAGGCCCTATTTTTTATTGTTTTTCAAATTACCTTTTGGTTTTAAAAGTTGGTTTGAGATTAAAAGCAATAAAAAAACATCTTTTCAGGTCAAAACAACTTTTTAGCTTGGTCTGAAAAATATTCTTCAAAAGCTGAGTTTTCTAGCTTTTAGCTTTTTTAAAGGTACTTTTAATTAAAATTATTCATATACCCTCGTTTATATCACCAATCTTTTTATATTTTCAAAAAGAATATTTAAAATAGATATTTTATCTACTTAAAAGTAATTTTTGAAAGTAGTATTAAACATTCCAAACAATCTAAAAATATTTTTTAAAATCACTTTCTTACTGTATTTTTTAAAAATAATGCCAAACTAATCCTAAATCAAGATAAAATCAGCTTTTATCTCCCTAGGTTGTTGTCTACTGTAAATACTAGCCCAGGTTGAGTTGTTTTTAATGGACTTTGGAGTAGAATTTTCCACACTTTTTTTAACGTCATGAGGGCCCCCGTCCCCAAATGTTTGAAAAATTATAGTTTAAATCTTTAAGTTTTTTTTTAATAATTTGATTCTCATAAAATTTTTAAAAATTTATATTTAACTTTAAAATTTGTGAATGTTCGTAATTAAATATCTCCTATAATTTTTAAAAATTCTCATTAAGCCACTCAATTTTTTTAAAACTTCAGTTAGACCCCAATTTTTTTTGAAAAAAATAAATTCAACCCTTCAAAAATTTTAAAAATTTTAAATGAAGTCTCTAATCTTATTAAAGTTTTAAGTAGACTCCTAAAATCTATCACAAAATTCCACCACTGGTCGGTAGAGTTTTTGTAATCAAGAATTTAGTGGGGAAATTATTAAAGGGAGAATAGCTTAAAGGAATTTGTACGGGAGTGACAACAATCGACGAGAAGTTGGAGTTAAAAACGTCTCTTATATTGATTGTTCATAGTTGATTTGTCCTTGAGCAGGGTTCCGTAAAGATAGAATCAGTTTATTGATTTGAACTGCATAAATATTTTTATTTTATACATAGTATATTTTTAGACTAATATTTTTAGCAGTGTGTGCGATTGTTGTTACTTTATTGGCAACACCAGACAAAACTTACACCTATAAGAACATACAATTTCAATTTTGGATGCTTTTGGTTAAGACAACTAAGTTTGGGCATTAAAAAAAGGTTGGAGAGGCTATTTAGGAAAAGAAGAAGAAGAAAAAAAGAACATAAATGAAGTGGAGAAGAAAAATAATATATATTTTAAATAGGTCTAAGATATTATAAATTTATATAATCATATTTGTTTTAATTATTTTTTGTGTTTGTGTTGTGTGTCGATTTATTTAATATAGTTTATGTGATTTATCTTAGAGATTCAATTTAATTTTTTTTAAAAATAGATAGTGCAATTACAAAGAATATAATTAATACATCCAAGAATTATAAGTTCATGTCCAAAGACAAACAAAATCTATACATAACAAGGCACAATCAATGGAACCATAATCTATGCATAATTAGAAGTAATCGTAGTAGCTATAGTTGGACAAAAAATCAGACCAACATAAACTCTAACTTGAACCAAAATAACCTTGTTGAGAGCTCACACATACATCATGAGACTTGAACCTCAAACATTAAAGATCAACAATTCCATGCCATGTTGTATTTGAGTGGTTTTTGAGTGTTTCAACTATTATAAGTTTATGAAGAATATTACACATCAATAACAAGTTTTATAGATTTTACATATTCATACATTTTTACTTTCGTTCATATTATCTTTATATCGTATTGTGTTTTAATTATTTTTAATATTAACTGTGTTATGTTTGAACTCAACAAGTGTTTTAGTGGAAAAGCGGATGATGTTCATCTTAGGAGATACGAGTTCAAATTGCTTTGTTTACAAGGTGTACGTAATTGTCAAAGGGATATTGCCTCTCTCAATTTTTTTAGTATAATTGTATTTTTAGTCCTTTTAGTTTAAATATTAATTAAATAAAGTTTTTACCCCTCCCAATTTTTAAATTTAAAAGCTTAATAGACTCTTGACCCTCCCAACATTAAATCCTAGCTCCATCTCTGGACATGTAATAATAAAAAAATATTTTTGTCAAAGTTTTTTTTATAATCTAAAGATGATTACAAGGTAGTATATATCCATACATATTATTAACCTTTGAACAATGCACACATACTTTGTTGACAGAGCGATTAAATTCGGGTCTCCTAGAACGAAGATATTTTAAATATATAATTTGTTTAACTTCATAGGTGAAAGGATTGAGCAGTTCAAAGTACATGAATGCGAAAAGAGCCAGAAAGCAATTTAACATTTTCAGATAAGTCGGGATTTCATAGGATGTGTGCCCTTCTTGGTATGCGTGCTCGATTCCTTTGCAAATGTGTTTCTTATCTTCCCATTCACGTCTTCCTTCTATATAAACCCATGGCTTCTCTCCAAATTTTCCAACCCACAACATAAACCAGCTTCACTGTTTTCGAGTTTCAACAATGGCGACCGCCGCTGAGAATGCCATTGCCAAAGCTGCCGGAGAAGTAACCAATGGGAAGGAAACAAATGGAAGTGCGGTGGCAAAGAAAAGAGAGGAAGTTGCGGTTGAAGTTGAACCAAAGACTGGGTTTCATTCCCGGTTAAGTAGGATGACGGGAAACAACTGAACTGCGTTGGTGTCCGGAAGAAATCGATGCTTGGATTAGGCATCAAGATTTATGGCTTTGGTAAAAATTTCTTCAAAATCCCAGATTCCCAATCCATGTAATTTTCAATCTGTTGCATGTTGATCATTGAATAATCAATGTGCTAAGAGAAGAGTTTGTTTGACTTTTTTTTATCAACCATGTGTTTGATTAATGTCCCAACTGAATATTGAACTGAACATTCAATGACGAGCAATGATTTTACAGGGATGTATGCGGACAATGAGAAACTGAAAGATGTGTTAAAGTCGAAGATTTGGAAAGCCCCGGAAAAGCCCAACAAGGAACTCTATCAATTGGCCATCGACAGTGATGTAGAAATGGTGGTAAGATTGGTGATTGTATTTTCGTGCCTTACCATGAGCATGGGAAGAAAGAACTTTGAGGAAGGCCTTGGAGCATCCATCAAGAAACTAACCGGTGGAAAGAAGAACGACGAGCTAGCGAGCAAGTAATAACAACCGTTATCTACGTTGTCTCGACTCTTCATTTTCCTTAAGTACTCAAGAAACGGGTAACATAGGACTCTTGAGTAGAACTCACTTAAAATCATTTGTTTTTGTTGTTTACAGGCTCATGGGAGAAGCCTCGGATAACATCAAGCTAACGCCAGGTTCTCTTATCGAGATTTCTCGGCTTCCAGGCTATGTTCTCGAAATGAAGGGTGAGTGTTTTAAGGTGAAATAGTATTATTCTGTTATCTAAAGTGTTATGAAATGTGACAAAGAAAAGTTGTGTTTTCCAATGGTTTGCAGTGATGGGAGAAGCGATATCCAATGTTGAGAGTGAACTTCTCTGCCGGGCTTATATCAATTTGTATCTGGGAGATGATCCACTTGACAAGGATGCCAAAGATAAGTTTGGGATGTCCTTGATTTCTCTGTTCTAGACATCCAGGTTCTCGAAATAAGGCTGTTGATTAATAAGACCGATACCATTTGAAATGCAGCTGGTTAAAAATATGTAGTTTTCATGTCAGTTTAAGCCTTCAAGTCTGCCGAACCTTTCTGCAGAACTTGATCATTGAACTTAAAGATGTAATTCAAGGTTTTAATTCTAAATTATCGAATTTCGGATGTCATTTCTTTCAATTCTAATATATCTTACAGTGTGGTATGAGATATGTGTTTGACACGAACATGCAATTGTGAACATATAGCTTCAGTCAATTAATGGATCTCACATTTGCCTTTAGAATATAATAACTCTCTATTTAATAAAAAAATATGAATATAGAAATAAGATCTTGAGGATCTCCAATTACATTAAAAAACTGAACATGTTCTACTTAGATTCAAAGCTAGTTCATGTGAGAAATTGGTAAAGACTAACATATCAAATTTCATATATACTAAGAAAAGAAACGCCTTGCAAATTATAGAAAAAGAAAGAAACCTGTGTGGCCACAAACAAAGCCTGGTTAGTGATGGCTGTTTTCAGCATCAAAAAGCAAGAACAAATTCCACATAAAGATTCTTCAAAGCAATGATCACTGTCATCACTAAAGGTCCCATAATTGCTCCCTGCAAGTTAAACAAATATTATGATATTATAAACACAATCCAAAAGGTAATAAAAGGAAGAAGGCATTCGTACTTCTAAAATGGATGGGAAAAAAGCAATGCCACCAAAGATGCTAAGGCCGGTCAAGTAAGCATTATGTCCCGGAATCTCATCTTGGATGGTGATGGTTCCATAATCCAGAAATATCATATGAACCGTTGTAAGTAAGATAGCTTCAATGTATCTCGACTCCATGGCTAATTGAATCGCGGCCGGTATCGACGAGATCCAAGCCGGGGTTACCGGCAACAGATCAAGGAATGTCGACATGTAAAGGAAATGAACGCGGTATAATCTGCACAAGAGGTAAGTAAAACACCCCTGGAACAATGTGAGCTTGACAGTGGCTAACAATACACTGCTGACCGCGTGATCGAGAACATGAGCACATCGGTTAGCATTCCCAGAACATGATCCATTACCCCTCCCGAATCTGAAGTGATCAGATAATACAAAAGCCACAGAAACACCATTAGTTCGAATATTAAGTTCACAAATCCAGCTGCGCCCGAAACGATGAGGATTCCGAACAAGATATTCACACCGGTTGCCAACACCATTGAAAAGCTGGTAAAAAGCCTTTTGGTCGAGTCCAAGCTTCGAAGCAGAAATTCTTTGATTTTGGCTAACAAATCCTTATTAGCTATCGAAGACCTGAGTCTCCCATAGACGCCATTGATGTCTCCATAAATCGATTTCCACTCTTTCTTTTTCACTTTTGATTGAATGCTATAAAGGGTATCGTACAAAGGGCTTTGGCAGCAGATTTCTTCGTTATTAATGGCGGAAACTGTCGAAGTTGGCGCGAAATACTGCTTGAAACCATCGACGATCTCCGTTACATTGTGTTGCACAGCTAAAGAATCAATGTTTTCTGACAAAGTTTCATAAAACTTACACATATAGCTATCGATTAACCCCGGAATTTGATTCTCGTCGATCCATTTGTTAATCTCAATTATCTCACTGTAATTGTTCTCTTCCAGTTGAATCTTCAATGAAATGACTGCCTCTTTCCCTTCAATGGCAATCTTATAAGAAAAGAAAAGAAACCCTAGCATTGACCCTAAGATCAAAAACAAAATTGGTCCAATTCCCACCATTGTATTCAATCTATTGAACAACATTGAAGTAATCTTTTGATCTATCTTGCCAAAAAATGAGAGACTTTTATGATTCTGAATACTGTAATTTATTCTTCTCCTTTTTCGAGTAGATGAGAGTCTTGAGAGAGTTGAAGCAATGCCAGGCTTAATAATGACTGTAAAACCAATGACTGTAAAACCAGAGATATAGGCTAAAAGGCAAGGGATTGTAATAGCAGGGATAGAGAAGAAACCTATTCTCTCATAAACAATAACAAAAAGACCAAAAGTGACGAGCCATTGCATGAGCTTGGAGAAACTGATTACACGTGATTTTTGACGACCACGACGACCGGATGCCGCCCGCGGCGAGAAGCACGAAGGGAAGGAGGACTGGTAGCTGACGAGGCGGAGGAATGCGGCGTGCGAGTCGAGGAGAGAGGCGGTCGTGGCGCGTAGAATGGCGATCGGGATGGCGATTAGGGTTTCGAAGAGGCCGAGGCTAAGAGGGTGTGCCCAAAACGAGACCATTAACATTTGGAGCTCGCGTAAAGGCATGGAACAAAGGATCGCCCATTGGATCTGGCGCCAGTAGTTTTGAAGGAGCTTGGTGAGGCCAAAGAGGAGAGTTAGGGTTAAAACGAGGCCAGAATGGGCCATGGCGACGTACATTGCCATACGCACCGAAGGATCGTCCGATGAAAACGGCGATTTCTTGCATTTTTTTCTTCTAGTTTTTTTCTTTCGTCTTCTTGGGGTTGAATTAGAGAAGCTTGGATCATCTGATCCGGGATCTTGAAAAACATCTTCATCTGCTTCTGATGAAGTCTGGTGTTCATCGCCACGCCTGGTTTTGATCTTGTTGGATTTTGAAGGATTCTGGGAAGTGTTTTCATTAATTGTTTTGGACATAATTTTGTAAATTTATTAATGTTTTTGATATAAAGATTAGGTAATGGTTGAAGAGAGAATTAATAGTTAAGATCCGAGAATCAATGAAAAACTCTTAATGTATTATGTAGCTAATATTTATTTTATCTTTTGGCACTAAATAACATACAAAGGTAATTAAAAACAATCCTATATGGAGACTGGTTTCTTTGGCATAGACATTAGGGACTGAACTGAATTTATTAAAAACTATATATTTATAAAAATAAAAAATATAAAGTTATCAAAATAAGAGTTTACACATTATTTAAAAAATGGAAGTTATAAAAATACTATACAAATATAAAAAGTTTAAATTATATATTTTTTAAATATCAACTTAACTCTTTTATTATTTTCGTAGGACGTATTTTAACTAAGTAATTATATTTTCTTTTGCGTGTAATTATATCGTATGTTAAATTTTGTGGGATGAATGAGGTGCGCCAAAGCTGCAGCTGGCGACATTGTGTAGTTGGAATTATTGGCTCATTGAAGCCATGCGAATGACTGATGAAGCCATGTAAATGGGACTGAAAAGCTGCCAAGGTTTGTTGGCGCATGCACATGGTGTCGGTGTGTCGCCACCTACAACTGGTGACCAATCCAATTGGGACATGTCGAGCAGGGCTTCGGGCAACTGCAACTTGCCTATATAAAGATATGAGGCAGATTTTTTTCGAAACAAATTGGGCAGCTGAAGATTTCCCTATAATTGAAGAAATATTCGGAGAAAAATTAAAGTTCTTTTAAGTTCAAGTAAGTAAGTTTTATTTATTTTATTGCAATAAATTTATAAATGATTATTTTTATTAATTTTTTAAAATTTATTTTGTAGGAAATCTAAGGGCGTTGATTTAAGGAAGGAAGATATTTCATCAAAATTTTAGTATTATTTTGGAGTAAGTAAGTAACTTTATTTTATACCATAGAATAAAACAACTGGAAAAAAAATGAGAGATACAAACATCAAGACTATCATAAAAAATGAATACAACAATAATGAAAATTTAATAAATTGACTTTATCATAACTCAAACGCTGCCTATAATTATATTAAAGAGCCAACATGAGGGTACAAAGTAGGGGTATAATATCAAGATATTAAAATATACGTCAAACAAATAGGCAACATCAAATCTCCCCTAAAAATAAAATATTTGTTGTAAGAGAAAACAAAACCACTTATGATTTTTTAAAGAAAAAGAGAAGACGAATTAAATAATATTAAACAACGTAACTCGTATATGTAAAACAAAATACGTTATAAATTTAGAGAGATAAAAGTAAAGCGGGTGAAAAAATAAAAGAGAATTCAACAATCGATAATTAACTTAGGGTTGGTATCGTCCTTGACGAAAAAAATATAAGAAAAATTAGAAAATCAACAACAATTTTGAAAATATAAAAACTGTTTATATTCACAAATTTTTAACATATTTATTTTGGAATATAATATTATTTTTATAAAAATCAACCTTGCTTGCCTGATACTATTTATGAGAAAATTAATAAAAAGTAAAATATTAACCATAAGATATAGTTATTTTTCATTTATTTCCTGTACCTCTTATAAATAAAAATATCAATAAACAATAAAATTTAATATCTTTAAAATGTAAATAGAATAATAGGCAATTATTTCTATATTAGTTATTAGAAACAATAAATAGGCAAAAAATACTTAAATTTAAAATTTATATTATTTAAGAATTTTATTGTGTTATAATTAATTAAAATCATTTTAAAGAAAAAAACAAAGGTTAGTATTTACTTCAAATATTAATATCATGCTTGAGTTGAAATCAATAGTGAGACGATAAGCATTTTTTATTATTTAATATTTAAATATTATTTCATTACATTTTATTCAATAAATAAATAAGGTAAAATTTGATAAATAATGTTATTAGAAAAAAACATAGGCTTATTTTGGTTTATACGGCAAAAATTACAATGTTCTTAAAGAACGCTTCTATATAATGCATGGGTGGGAGGTTTATCATATTTTCCTAATTTTGCCAGTTGTAAGGGTGCCTTGATACATATTAAAAAAATAAAAGAGAGATAGATACATATTCAAAAAAAGAGAGAGAAGAGTCTCTAATCAAGCAATCAGGTATTTTTAGGTTTATTTGTTTGTTTTTATTATTTTGTTTATAATATTTTTTTATAAATTTTGTCAATATATTTTTGTTAACATAGTTTTTTTTATTTGTGTAGGGAAAATATTGTTGAAGAACAAATTTATCATACTTTGTTATTTTTATTAATATAAATCCGGTAATTTTTTTCATTCTTTATTAATTTTTAATTTGTCATTATTTTTTTAATAGTTAATGTTTTTGTTACATATCATATATGTAGTAGTTTATGTATTAATAAATTGTAATAACAAAATTTTAATCTATGGTTTTGACTGTTTTCTTTTTCAATATGTAGTTAGAATGATCTCATCAACATATTGTGACACTGAAATCGTAGTTTTCCGTTGGGGCGAATCGCTTGATGATTTCAGTGAGGATGAAGAAAATATTGTGCCTACGACGGAAGATGATGATGTTCATTTACTCAATACTGATGATGTTGTGGCTGTTATGACAGATATTAGTAAGGGTAATGGTCTGGATGTTGAAGATGATGTTTGGGTCGCGGCTGTCACTAGGCTTAGGTTGGGAAATGATCAGCCTGTTTGGGGTTATGTTGAACCGGAGTCCGAGCAACCATAATTCATTTATCTAGCTTACGAACCTCCAGCCCGTATATATGAGGTGGACTATGCTGCAATGCGAGATCCAGAACATGAAGCCCGCATATTTGGTTCTTCATCATCTTCTAACCATGGGGAATTGGTACTGAAGGCTCAATTCGAAACAAAAGAAGACGTTCAGCTGGCAGTTAAAGAGTACTGCATCAAACGGCATACGTGATTATGTGTTGCTGAGTCTGATAGGCATACCTATTACGACATGTGTATTAATTGGAATAGCAAATGTCCTTGGAGGACAATAATTTCATACCGGCAGAGGAGTCAGATGTGAGAAGTGACACGGTTCAATGAGCAGTACACATGTTCAAATATATCAGTATCACAGGACCACATTAATTTAGACTCTGATCTAATATGTGCCTACACTAGGTTATTGGTTGAAAAAGATCCAAGGATTTCGATTGCAGTGTTAGTAGCATCCATCAGGAATCAGCTTGGATATATTCTATCTTACTACAAGACATGGATGGCAAAACAAAAGGCGATGACACAAGTGTATGGTGATTGAGATAAATCATATAATGATCTACCAGCTCTTTTACAAGCAATGCAAATATTCATCCCAGGAACCATGGTAGAATACTAAACAAAATCGGCATGCAACTTACAAGGTGCACTACTTCTTGGTAAAAGGATATTCAGTAAGTTATTCTGGGCGTTCAATGCGTGCATTGAAGGGTTCCCATTATGCAAACGCATGATTCAAGTGGATGGTACTTGGCTGTATGAGAAGTACGATCATATATTACTTGTGGCTGTTGCACAAGATGAAGACAATAATATATTCCCAATTGCCTTTGCCATAGTTGAAAAGGAAGATGTGGACGGATGAGAATTCTTTTTGAAGTATTTGTGCAACCATATAATAAATGAAGACGAGGTTTGTATGATTTCTGATAGAGGGACTGTACTTTTATCAGTAATTGACAGACATGAGAGTTTATGGAAGCCGCCGTATGCATATCCAGCATATTGTGTATGACATATTACGATAAATACGAAGACAAATTTCAGAAACAATCAGATCGGAAAAAAAATCTTAGGCACGGGTAAATTGTTATTCGATATTTATAAAAATTAAATTAATTTATTTTTTAGTTGGTGTTTTCTTATTCTTTGATTTAACTAATATTTTTTTAAATAGGGTATGAACTAGTTCAACCAAAATTCGACATGAAGATAAGAAAGTTGATGTGGCACGATCAACGTGTATTTGATTTTGCAAATGACATCCCGAGGGAAAGATGGTCACAAACCTATGATAAAAGTCAACGCATATGACAACTAACCTTACTGAGGCTATAAATAAGTGCTTAAAGGAACACGCCATCTCCTAATTACAAGTATTATGTGGGAGACATACTTCAGATTAGGTAAAGTTTGGTATGATAAAGGGTAGAAAGTTAACGCTCGGATAAATAGCGGTCAAAATTGGTCCCAAACCCTGCAAGATAGAATGATTACTCTTCAAGCGGATACCACCTCTATGAGAGTCAGAACATTCGACCCAAATAATTTTCAATTTTCTATCAAATCCAAGGTCCGAGGTGAGCAAAGAACGTTCACCATAAAACTTAATCAGAGATGGTGTGATTGTGGTAAATTTCAAGCATTTAAATACCCATGCTTGCACGCACACGCCGCATGTATGCATATTCGTGTAGACCCTTACAAGTTTGCAGATGAATGTTATAGACTACAAACTATGGCACAAATATATAGACTTCGGTTCAACATCATCATGAACCAAGATTATTGGCTAGTAGAGCCAATATACGAGGAATGGTTACCAAATCCAGAGCTTCGTAGAAAATTGAAGGTCGACCGGATTCCACTCGTATTCATACAAATATAGATGATCCAGATGACAGAGAGAGGGGAGTTCAAGTTAAGCATTGTACACTTTGTAGGGGACTAGGTCACACAAGAAACAAGTGCACGAACAGATCAAATCTTTCAAACTATCATGCTGGACCATCAACCTAATTATTTGAATTCGTGTAAATTTATTTTATTTCAGTTTGAGATTGGTATTTGATATAATTAAACAGAGTTATATGCCTTAAGGTTTTATATTAATAAACTTTTAGAAATAAAAAGAAAATAAATGAATCTAAAAATAAATTGTAACACCCAAAATTTCGTTAAACAGTATTAAGGTAATTTATTATATAAATAAATAATGGTAACAAGACAAATAAATAACAGTAGGGGTTTATCAATTAAATCAATCAAATTAAATTTTTTATTACACAACATGAAAATTGTTACTCAAACTAAGATTAGATAATCAAACAAATAAAATACAAATATTTCATATTTCCTCTTTCTTCCCGATAATTCTTGTCGGTGTAGGGAGGACGTTTGATCATACCATTGGGGGGCTTGTACCATTCTTTGTTGATGTGGGTGATCGGGAGTCTGCTCATCTTGATTAAGCTGATCATCTAACATTTGCATAGAAGGCGGTGTAGAATAAATATCCTCTACAAATAATGGACTGGAAATGGTTGTAGTCGATAATGAAGATGTCATACTATCAACATCTATACCCTGCCCATACATGAATGATTGAGAAAGCCCGGACTGTGGTATGTATACATCAGCATCATGGCCTGGATAAGATGATGAGTTACCACTGACTGTTGTATGGATAGGTGGTTGTTCCAATACATTAAAGTGTCCAGATGAGCTACCTTCAGTGTGCTGATATGAGGTACAACCAACTGTGGGATATCTATGAATTGCTTGTTCCCAAGGATTACTAGAGCTGGATGATCCCACAACAAGTCTTGTGGGCTATCTTTGTAACTCTCATGGAGACCAATTCGTAAGGCAATTAATTGTTGTATCGTAGGCTGACTGTTCCCAGCTCTGATCAGGTTTGGATATTCCACCTACATATTGATATGAACACCTCAGCTCTGTATGCCATCTTTGACTCATTTCGTGAGCTACCAAGAAAGGTTTTCCATTATCATTAAACCACTCGAAGTACTCCGCACTACAATTAAAATCGTCGTCTTCAATTGAAGCACTTTTTTCTGGCAACCACGCAAATCTAGTATCCCAAAGAGCAATGGCATATGTTTCTTCCTCATCAGTCAAACCTCGAGTATGTATGTGCTCAATATCAATCGAAGGTTTAGTAATTGGCTGGAAAATATTGAATTGTCGCGACACCCTATCAGCACACTGGTACTCAACAATAGAAAAATGGATCAACGATACCATCGCACCCCAAAATTGAGAACATCCCCACATATTGCGTGGTACACAAAACATTACTTCTTGACCTTCGTAAGACGTCCAAATAAACTATAAAAAATTATATAAACATATAGAATTAAATTTAAAAATAATAAGCTACAAAAATAATTTTAAAAAATTATTATACCTGATCTTTTCCTTCTGATTCGATCATCATTCGTATGTCTACAACATTGTTTTGCATCACCCCCGCTTTTTTCAAATCATGCCTTCATCTGCATAAAAATTAAATCTTTTAAAATAATTGACGATAAAATATTTATCAATAAAATATTCACAAACAATACAAATTATAATATTACTTTCCTGCAAGTGGAAATTCAATGGGTGTTTTGATAATCAGTGTTAAGTAAGGAAGTCTATACCATGCCCAAGACTACATCAAGGTAAGACATCCACCGATATTCGAACTCTTATTATTGTCTTTAAGAATTACCGCCTTGCACATTTCACTGTACAAGAATGCTAATACAGTAGATCCCCAGCTATATCGGCTGATTTCCCGAAAATCTGCCAACAATGGTAGATACTGTGTGTTAACAAAATTACCAGATTTATCTGGCATCAATATCGCTCTAATGATATGCAATATATGTGCACGTGGGGCAAATTGTACTTCTTGCTCTCTAGAGTACTCGGTTACATTGAATTCATTCTCCAACCATGATAATTTGACACGTGACCCTTTCACATTCAATTGAGAATGCATTTTTTCAAGTAACCGATTACACAAATGAAATACATTGGACCTATCATGTCCCACCACTGCATTTCCATTTACTGGGATACCAAGTTGTATAACTACGTCTTGCAAGGTAATCGTGCATTCTCCAACTAGAAAATGAAACATGTGAGTTTCTGGTTTCCACCGTTCAATTAACGCAGTTATCAATCCAGAGACCAACTTATATCCATGAAAGAATGTTACATTATAAAATCCGGCCATATGTAAGTAAACAACAATACGATCAGATGGTTTACTCGACTTCGTATGTCGAAGGCGGAAGCTACGATTGTCCTGCAATTAATTTATTATACTTGAAACAATAATAAATTCATAAATAATTAAATAAGTTATAAATTTACTTACAAGATGAGATGTGAACGGAGTCAAGTTGCAACAAAGTCATATTTCAAATTAATCTGCAAAAAATAACTATTCAAACATTTTTACCAATATTATTATAATCATTTATTTTTTAAAATAAATTCTTTTAATATTATAATATTTTATAATTAATATTATTAATAATAAAATATATTTCTTTTCAGAATTTTATTATTATAACATTTTATAATTTATATGCCCAATGGAGAAACAAAGCAAAATGTAAGCACACATATTCGAATATTTCTCAAAATTTTGATCAAATATCTAACTTCAACAAATTTAAATTTCCTAAAAAAATCAAGATAAATTAATTAATAATAAAACATAATACTAATTTATAATTATAAATTTAGTAACATTAATGAAGATAAATTTCTTTTGCCATACATGACAAAAATCACAATTTCATACTAAAAATATTAATAAAATAAAATAAATTTATATAAAATAAAATAAACTTACTTGTCCAGTGAAAATAGATAAAATGTACGATCAAACCCGAATATTTCTTCGAAACTTATATCAGATCCTTCCCTTCGAACAAATTGGCATTCATACAAAAAATTAAAAACAAAATTAGACAAATATAATACTAATCTATAAACTAGTAAAATAAAAAATACATTATACTCATTTCAAAAAATTATCTACACTTAATAATCAAATTTTTTCCACCTTCAAAAATTTACATGCCCAATTGAGAAACAAAACAAAATATAAGCACACATATTCGAAGATTTCTCAAAATTTTGATCAAATATCTATCTTCAACAAAATTAAATTTCCTAAAAAAAATACGACAAATTAATAATAAAACATTATAAAACATAATACTAATCTATAAATTCTATAAAATTTGCCATATTTTCCTAATTTTGCCATTAAGGAAGATATATTTCATTTTTTTTCGGCATCTCTTAGCATATATAAAAATATTTAAAAGATTATACATTGTCATACATGACACAAATCACAATTTCATACTTCAAATATTACTAAAAAAAATAAATTTAAATAAAATAAAATAAAATAAACTTACTTGTCAAGTAAAAATAGAGAAAATGTACGGTCGAACCTGAATATTTTTTTCAAAACTTATATCATATCCTTCCTTTCGAACAAATTGCCACAAAAATTAAAACAAATATTAGACAAAAAAAACAAATATAATACTAATCTAAATTAGTAAAATAAAAAAATGAACCAAAACACCTACCCTCATCTCCAGCTTCACAAATCTTCATCTTCAACTCTCGAATAGATTCTTATTCTTATACAGGTAAGTGGCCCTAAAAGGTCGCCTTCTGCACATGGCGATATGCAGGTACTATGGCCTGAAGTAACCCGTGACGACGAAAGGTCACCTTCTGTGCATGGCGAAACCACGTGAATCTGCAGCCTGGTCGCCTTTTGTGCAAGGCGATAAATACTTCCCTGCTTCAGGCTTCAGCTGGGCGCAGGCTGGCGCATGCATGCTGCACGCTGAAGCATGGTAGCTTAAACAATCTAATAATTCAAACTACACAATATCGCCAGTTGCAGTTGGCGACTTAGTCTTGATACTGTAAATTTTATCGTATTCTCCTAAATATGGTCCAAGGCACCCTAGTTGCCTAAAATTAAAGGTAATTTACCATATTTTCCCAATTTTGCCTCATATTTGACCATGATTTAATTTTTTATTTTTATAAAAAACGACATAGTCTTACCAAACCAATTAATATTATTCTATTCTTTAGTTTTGTTTTTAATGAGTTTTAAATGAGTTTCTAAACTCTACCCATTTATTGGATTTCTTTTCAGGAAAAAACACATTTTTCTTGGAAAAAAAGGAAAAGGAATTCTAGTTAGAATTGATGAAAAACACCAACGTCAGATATTCAGAAAACCCCCCGAAAATCTCAAATTTGCTTCTATTATTGGGATAAAATAAAAATAAGTGAGAAATTGGTGTTCAAATCATCAAAATAATTTCATGACAAGCCTTTAGAATTTAAGGGATGTGGTTAGAATTTTAAGTTTATATGTTAGGGTTTAGGGTAATATGTTAAGGATTTGGATTTTCACCTATAAACCATAGATTATAACCACAAATTTTAAATTCTAAAACCTTATGACTAAACCCTAAATCCTAAACCAAATATTGAGATTTTAACCTTTAAATTCTAAAATTAAGCGCTTATTGAATTTTTGTGTGCTCAGCCAGTTGCATGGAATAATTATGCTTGGTTGAAAATGATTAAAAAGAATAAACAACACTTCTCAAATAAACTAAAAACACCTTGAGTTGAAAAACTGGTTTAAAAACATTTTTCCTTCCAAATTTACCCGTTTTGATGCCAAAAGTTAGAAACAATGAGTAGTTAGGAATAGAAATCCTATGCTATTTTTGGTGTTCCCAACTTTAAAAATAGAGAGTTTAGAGTTTATGATTTAAAGTTTTTGGTGTATAATCTAATTCTTAAAATTTAAATTTTAAAAATTAAAATTTGAGAATATAAATAAATACACCGAAATGAGGCAGCAAATTTTTATTCGAATAGCTAGAACTGAATAATGAAACTAAAAAACAAGTTTAATAGTATAGAATGATTTATAACCTTCGGTCACTGAACTAAAATTTAACAGCATGGTTTACTACTAGAACTTAATCACGGGTTGTAACACCTGCACGTAAATTACCTATATTTGGAGGAACAGGTTCCTGTGTCTACGGAGAAACAATGGAGAAATTTGTCTTTCAACTTCAACAAGAATGTTGGAAAAAAGAAACCGAAACTCCAAACAACACGTCCTACACGCGCTTCAATCTGCGGCTATCCAAATTCCCAACTCACATTTGAAATCCAACCCAAATTACCCTATTTTCTCTCTCCCCAGATCATAAAAATTCAACCTTTCAGATCATAGCCAGAAAACCAGTTGTCAAAACACCAGAAATAAAATCAAACCACGAAACACAACCAAAGTCTCGGTGTGGGTGTTTCAAGGAGGAAGAAGAAGAAAATCAGAGCAAAAGCTTCGAATTTTGAAGAATTTGCAGAAGAGATTATGGATAACATGTTATGCGATGAACTATTACAAGAAATATTCAAAAGACTGCCATCAACACCATCGTCTTCTTTTTCAGTTTCCTTAGTTTCCAAGCGTTGGCTTAACCTTTATAGAAGCTCAAAAGCTTCACTTTCTCTCAGGTTTCCCCCCCATAATTCAGTAATTGTTTCTTTATCTTCTCTTTTCTCTTATTACCCTTCACTTTCTTCTCTCTCAGTTCATGTCTTGTCGGATTCAATCACCAACAAAACCAATTCAAGCTCTGCCTTCTCTGATCACCTGCTTTTCATAGTTTCTTCTTGTTGTTCTAATCTTCATCATCTTAGGTTCTTAGCCGGTCCAGTTTCTGTTTCTTCTTTATATTCACTATCAAAATCCTGCTCTCAACTTACTTGTATCACTGTTTCTTTATCTAAGCCTCTTTTCCTTAGCTGGGTTGCTTCATTTCCTTGCTTGAAGGAGTTATGTTTGTATATATGCCCCAATGAAAGAGTTGATGATGGAGTTAAGCGATTCGGGTCGTTTTTAAATGAGGAACTGAATGCAGAATTCGGCTTAGAAACTCTCTGTTTGTCTGGGATTCAAGCAGATGATAAGGGTGTTGGTTGGCTATGGAGGAACTGCAAAAGGCTCAAGAAATTACAGCTAAAGAGCTGTGAAAGTGTTGGTGATGGAGAATCATTTTCATCATTTATCTTGTGTGTCAAAGGTCTTCAAGAAGTTGAACTAAGGAAATGTAGGTGTATTGTTGATGGGGTTTTGTTAAGATTGGCTGAGAATTGTGTTTCATTGAATTCTCTGTTGGTTTATGATGGAGGAAGCAAAGAAGGTTTGCTGGAGTTCATAAACACTTGCATGTCGAATCTGCAGAAACTCGACCTTAGATTGCCATTAGACCTCAACAACAATCATCTCGCAGCCATTGCAAGGAATTTAAGACTTCTCTCAACACTTAGGCTTCAAAGTTGCTGTCTTGTTACCGGTGAAGGTCTAAACACTCTTGGGACTGCCTTACAGAACAGTATTGAAGAACTGGCATTGATAAACTGTGATGTCGTGGAAAGAGAGATAGGGTTGTTAGCCACCTTGGGGCAAAATTTAAGGATGTTGACGAAATTGGACTTGTCTTATAATGAGCTATTGGTTGATAAAGAGCTCGTTTCGATGCTCATTTCATGCAATAATCTGACAGATTTGAAGTTAAGAGGATGCAGGAAGATAACTGGTGTGGCCTTGGTTTCTATATCTAAGAACAGCAAACGTTTGCAAAGTGTTGATATTATGAATTGTCCCGGGATAGAAGCCGAGGCTGTCGAGTTCTTTGTTTTGAACTGTTCACAGGTGAGACAAATGGTGGTTGAGGAGAGCAAGGTTTCTGATATTGCGAGAGCATGGGCATTGCATAACGTTATAGAGGTAACTTCTGGTTGATCAATTGATTGATTGAAGTACACAATATATATTTATATATACACCAAAACTCTTGCTTGTTTGCTGTAAATATCTCATTTCTTCATGTTCTGTTATTGGAAGGTGCTGCAATAATCATGCTTAAAACTGTTTGTTATTATAATAAGATACTGCAATCTAATAGAAGTGATTGCGGATGTTAGAATTCGAACTTCAAATGCATCATATTTTACCTTGTAAGGGTGATGGCATATATTAATTGAGTTAAGTCTCGGATTGATGCTGCAAATCATTTTTCATATTCATGGTACTTACAAGTTTATGAGTGCATTGAGTATCAATGTTTACAATCTTTTTGCATATAGTGAATCAAGTTTTTAGTTTTAGTAATCAGAAATTACCAAATATATTTCTACTATTGCGGCAAGGTATTCGACTATGTTGCCCCTGCTTGTATTTTTGCACATGGATACAAAGATATGAAGCTTGAAGGACCTAGAAAAACTTTTAAAAGAGTTCAACAAGCCCGTGTTGGACATAAACTCATATACGACATTCACACCCAAGTCCGAGTAACATAGAGATTAGATTAAATAAAATGTTCTCGTACTAGTAGACAAAAGCCAATTAGCCTCCCCTGTTCTCAGGTTGTCCACCCACATAAAGCTTGATGTGGTTATCTGATCTGTAAACAAACGAGCTGCTTTTGTAATAATAAAATTAGTCATTTTCTTGGAAATATATAAATTAGTTTCTTGGAATGATTTGATGTCTTCTTCATGGAGGTATATAAGGTTAGATTCAGCCATCATGATGTTTACATCATGAAAATGTTTCATATTATAATGATGGCAAATATCTTCATCGGTATGAATATGATGGCCAGGTAAGTGTCACAGTGCAAAAGTGTGAGCATTCCTTACCAACCAACTTTGACGCCCGTCAATGCTTATTTTTCTTGAAGTATGCGTGTTCGACATCTGTATCTACAAGCATGGTTGCAGAAGTATGACCTTCAAAAGACTTTCCAAATGTACGGATATATTAATGGGAATTAATAAAATGGTCTGCAGTTGGGCTGTATCTGTGACTGTGAGCATGGTTTTTAGACATGATCTTTAAAAGATGTGGAGTGGAGCAATAGGAGTACAGGGCCATAGGCAAAATCACAAACAAACAAACATGATCAAAACCAGCATCACAACAAGCAACAGCAAAGCATAGGGAAAACCAAGGAAATTTCGCAACCGCATAAACAAAAACAAGACTAGGCAGAACAAACAATTCTCAGCTAAGCATTGATGTTCACTCTGCCCCACACGTCATCTATCATGATTTTTCCCAGTATCGCTGACCTCGTACCAAAGTCAACCTTAAAAACATAGTAGCCGAAGAGCAGAAACACACGGGAAAACGATTCGATTAGTCGACAAATCTGAATAAAATACTATAAAGACTCATTAAGGGGTCAATTTTTTTCATTCACAACGTTTATATTTGAACTAG
Organism: Hibiscus mutabilis; assembly: GCA_019671005.1. Classification (NCBI taxonomy): domain Eukaryota; kingdom Viridiplantae; phylum Streptophyta; class Magnoliopsida; order Malvales; family Malvaceae; genus Hibiscus; species Hibiscus mutabilis. Next base: position 10,315,407 of record CM033734.1, read on the forward strand.
TATTATAAAATAATTCAGTTTTATACATTAATTAGTATTCCATATCGGCACATTTTTAATTTAAAACTTAACAACTTTAGGTGTCATGTGGACTACTAAGGTGGTGGCATATATCCCACTATTTAATTTTAAAGATTTAATTATTTTAAAAGCATTTAATGTTATTAGTAAAATGTTATGATGATCATATTGATTTTTATAAATAAAATGTAGGGAAAATAATCAACAACCACCAGAGCAAGTGGTTAAAGTTGGTTAAAGCTCTCAGTTGACACTCTTCTATCTAACTTAAGTTGGGGTTCAAAACCCCTAAACACAAAACCCTAAACGTAAATTTTCACAAGCACTTGTGCATGAAATAATTACCCTAAAATGTATTAAATATTTTTAACAAATGAATATTTGTAACGGCCCAGATTTTCGAGTCAACGATGGGCGTTGACACGGGCCTTGGACCGACAGGTCAAGTCAAATGTTCGGAGCTTATCGGGCAGAGATGTTGGCCTTTATGGGCCTCTATGTGTTGTTGGGCTTGCTTTATGGATTTGGGTTTGGGTTAGGATAGGTTTTGAGGAGGGGTATTATGGTAAAACCATAAATGGAAGACAAAGGCTGGTGAAGCGGTGAAGCCTTAATGTTGTTGCATAAAAGTTGGTGTGGTGATATCACCTTGGTCTCTTTGTCTTCCTCTTCCATACCCTCCCATTTCTCCTACCCAATGACCAAAAAGGAAAAGTGGAATCCTTGAAGTTGTGGTGAAAATCTCGGATTGGCCATCAAGAGGAAGTTTTTCAGCATGCAAAGATCTGTCATTCAAGGTAAACATCTCTAGCATTGGTGGAAGTTGGTTTTGAAGCTTGGATAAGGGAAAAGAGGAGGAAGAAGCTTGGTTGCTAATTTATTCCGGGAATTTCTTGCTCAAAATCAGTACATTTCTGACTCCTTCATTTCATGAAGATCCTAAAATGATTGCTTTGTGTGATTTATGGTTTTGGGTTGTAAAGTTAAGGTTTAGAAGCTTTAAACACCTTTAATGGCAAATCAAAAATTAAGTGTTGTTAAGGTGTAAAATTAGTAGCAAACCACCTAGTATACTCTAAATAACACGTAGGAACGTTTTGGGGCTTAACCATTTAGGTTAATGGCTAGGATTGCGAAATCCTGAGCTCTAAGTTTTAAAATCTGGGCTCGCGTACCGGTACATCTTTGTATGAAAAAGGGACATATTGTGAGGGGCGTACCGATACAACATGTCGCATATCGGTACCCCATGCTTGGTAAGAATTCCAGTGACGTTTTCGTGTACCGATACGTATGGGGAGTATCGGTACTACTGTTACATTGCTTAGGGGAGGCTTTCGCGTACCGTTATGCATTTGGAGGAGTACCGGTACTACTTGAGGATCGGCATAGGGTGGTTCACGTACCGATACGGGGGTTGACATATCGGTACGGGGCGAAGACCACTTTTATTTGAACCTAATTTGAGTATCGATACTCGGGTAGGAGTACCAGTACCTAGAGGGGTGTACCGATACCCAGGTAGAAGTATCGGTACTCGTAGAGCAATCTGCCCAAGAATTTTGAGGTTGCGTTCAGGGATTCTATAATTCATGATAAAAGGTCCAATGGGTCCCTAAAGGTATAAAATAAATTCTAAAACTGAGAAATCAGGGTTTATAACCCACATGTGGAATAAATGGCTAATGGCTTGGTAATAATTGGGTGAGTTGCTTGTACTAGTAATCCATAGGGATCCAGGTAGATCGGTTAATACTGTGTGGAACTTTGGGTCCTTGCTGTGTGCTCAAGGGACGCCCATATAGGCTAGCTGCAGTGAATATTAAGATGATCTAATGAGAATATTGTGAATGGGCTAGAAAGATATATATTAATTATTGTAACAAATGATATATGCCTTGGGGCATTTGTAATGGTTAGCTTGATGCCTCTTATCTCTTGGTGAGATGTATGGATGCTCGGGGAGCATATGTTATCTTATGTGTCTTGATCAAGAATCCGGATGTCATAGAGTTAGTGCAAGGGCACTTATTTAAGGGGACGTGTACTTCGGGCTATGTGATCGAGTACATTCGACGTATCCATGGGCTATGTGATCTGGATGCGGTTAAAAACCTATCATTGGGCTATATGATCAAGATAAGAAAACTAAACTCGAATCATTTTAGAATTCAAATTGAACATATTTAAATTGAATAAATTCAAATTATTATTATTGATCATGTTTAATTAACTTTAGATTTAAATTAATCAAATCGAGTTTTCGAAATAATATGCCTACTCAAGATTACAAACATCATCTTATTAGTCGATACCTAGTTTACAGATATGGTGCGCAAGTTTTTATTTTTTATGACAATCATTTAAATCAGAAACAACATACGATTTTTCTTTGGTTAGACAAAAAATGAATTGATAAACCTATATAAAACCATACCACATTTTGGACGTCAAAGAAGTTTAGAATACAAAATTCAAGGGGGGGGGGAGGGGAAGAAAACTGCGAAACGAATAAAAATTTGGAGGATTATTAAAGCCGAAAAAGAAAATGTTGAAATAGGTCACCTATGTCATGTTGGAGGTATGGATCATGCTCAACTAAATGACGACGTAGGATCGGCTTGGCCCAGCCGTTGGTGATGGTGGGCCGGTGGCAAATGGGCGGCATGGCCACCCAACCTTAACCATGCACTCCTACTAGTACATATGACTGCTGACATGGCTCCACCTATTCTCATTAGGTTCGCCACCGTACTATATTCTACGAAGATATAATTGTCATCATCTTTCATATGATCGACTTATTTAAATATATAATATTTAAATTAAAAAATTATTAAACGATTCTAATAATAAAAAATGACATATTTTTTTGAATAATTTGAATTTAAATAATATAATATGTATATGTAAATGAATATTTTCAAAATTATTACAGAATTTTTATCCTTTCTACATAAAATTGATGTATCGGACACTCATATAACCCAAAACCTTTCACCACGTTCTTGATTTGGGATTAAGCACTTTATGCTAAATAATTAAAAAAATGATACAAATAATCTAATAATGGAGATGAGAGTGATATGAACCCAATAAAAGACCGACCGTGATCTATATTTATCAAGATCGATGTGTCCTTTATTGACCGACTATGACCAAATGAATGGGACAGTAGGCCCTGTTTTCTAATGAATTTTAAGACATGGCCATCCAAGTTCATGGTTTACCCATAAATTCATAGTAGCACATAATCGGTGGATATAATATTAGTCATACATTGAGTTATTTATCCAATTCAATGAGTTTGGTTTGATAATAACTTTTTTTTTTATGAATTTGAATAGAATATATTGAAGGTGAAATATTATTTAATAATAATAATTTTTATTTGAATATTTTAATAGAGTGATTACGATTATATTTTGTATTAGCACAACCCAATTAGATAAAAAAAACAATAATTGATGGAAAATAAATGATCTCAAATGTTAAATTTTAATCTTGGGAATTATATTATTGAGAAAGATAGTTACTCGTTCTGAATATCAACCGTAAAACATATATGAATTATACTATAGGTAACTATTTCATGCATAAGCGCTTGTGAAATTTTATTTTCGCTAGCACTTTAGTTTTTGGGTTTAGGGATTTCATTCAAGGTTTAATGTTTAGGAGTTTTAGTAGACGAATTTTCTTAAACCATATCCTAAACCCTTAAACTAAGGCGTTTGTAAAAAAATTTCGTTTCTACCGGTGCATGAGATATTTTTCCTTATGCTATATATATAAACTATTTTGCTTCGTTAAAGTTAAAAGAAAATGAAAAAGCAACTTGGAGGAAATCGAGATTCGAGAGCCAAATTTTCCTAAATAAAGAAGTAAATTAAACATTGAAACATATTCTAGGATAATAAGACAATTACAACTTAAAAGCAACTTGGTCGATTCAATTCAATTGCTAAAATTTTCAAATTTCTTGCAAAATAAAAATTGTGTACACGTACGACACTTGTGGTCCTTCGTAAATTATTGGCTAAATTATACTTTCTCTATCCTATGAAGATTGTCTTTTATTAACTTTTTTAAGTTATTTTTTTTAAATTTTGACTCGTTATTATTTAAATTTTATTATTGGTACACATATAAAAAATATATTTTTAAAATCTCTAATCAAGTAGTTTCAAAATATATATTTTATAAAATTTAATTATTTAAAATATTTAATATAATTATAGTCAAAGTTTAAAAAAATAACTTTTAAAAAGTTAATAAAAGATAATCTTCATGAGACAGAGTATTTGTTTTTAGAAATATTGACTATTTTTTCTATAAATATAACTAATATTTGTTTTTTAAAAAGGAGAAAAACTGATATTTGAATTTTAAACTAATAGCTTTATATATATATATAACCGTTAAAATTATAATTATCAACAAATTAAGGTGGGTTAAATTAATTTTCTTGTTCAAATTCATTTTTGATTTGACCTAAAAATCAAATTAATGTTCATGAAATATTAAAATAAAATATATAATTAAATTTGATATTTTTATATATCACATAATAGTTTGAGCTTATTTGAATTGATTTTATCAAATTAGAAGAAGTCGAAATAACATAAATGTTTCATATAACATTAATACTATAAGAATGAATTATTATATGTTATTTTATTAGTTCAAAAAGGCGAACGACAAGTTGGAGGAATCTTTGTTCAACCACGTCAAGGGCGGCAGACCACGACAATAAATTTTTTGTTTGGTCGGTTTGGTTGAGGTCCTTGTTTTTTCATTTAACACTTCACCGAAAAAAAAACAATGAGCGACTGATTTTAATTTTTTAAAAACAATTACTGAAAATTTATTTACAATTTACTAATTTAAGATTCACTTTTTTATTTCTTCCATAAATATTAAACTTATTAACACTTTGAAAATTACTTTGACTTAAGTCGGACCAACAATTTTAATAGTTTGAATTATACTTCTCAAAATTTCAGAAAACTACAATTAATTTAAATAATGCATATCATACGACATGCAACGATATATACCCATACAATTATTAAATATGTTAACAATTTTCACATAATATAGTATATGTATTGAATTAATTTAATTAGATGATTATTTTGTTGTATTTTTGTAAAATATATAAATTAAAAAGACTTTAGTTTGAATGCAAGGGATCTTTTTCAATTTAAAAATTTTATTTTATTTAAATATTGTATAAAAATATAACATAATTTTATCTCATATCTAAGATTACATATTAAAAAGAAAGAAAATAATCCACTTCAAAAACTACCAAAACAATAATAATAATTGAGGCATTGATTTAACCAACCTGTCCCTTCACTTTTCTTTTCATGGACATCTCAATTTCAAATAAAATTCCTTTAGAACTCTTAAGTTGAAATTGAAATTTTAGATTTAGATTTTATCAAATTTTATGTTAAAAAATAAGATCCAATTTAAGAAAAAAAATTACGGTCATATTTGGTAAATAATAGTTTGAGCTAAAATTAGATATTCGAGTTAATAGTAGAGTTTTAACCAATCAAATTCGTTAATTTGGATGTTTGGTGAATAACAGATTAAAATAGCGTATTGAGATGAAACCTCTAATTTTGAAAAGGTTGCTAATAGGAGCTTTTTGAAATTAGAGGTTTTAACATAAGAGTTATAAAGACCACTTTACCTTTAATAATTATAAAAAATCTTCAAATAACTCAAATTTTAACATTTTCTATTTTAATTATTCACTCTCAAGTATTTACATTGTGATATTTTTAAACTAATATTTTTTTCATGTTATTCTCACACATTTATATTTGTATTTAAATTTAATATTTAATTAAATTGTATTAAAATAATTATATAAATAATAAATTATTATAAAGACCCTTCAAATATGCTTAGTAGTGTTATATTAAAAAATTATTTTTATAATCAAATTAATTAAACAAGTATCGAATATAATCATGTTCTTATAGGTTATTTTGCTTGTTTAAATAATCAAATAGCTATAAGCTATCAGTTATTTTTACCAAACACTTTTATACAATCAGCTAATACAATCCGCTAATCAAATCAACTAATACAATCTGCTATCAGCTAATGTAATCCGCTATCAACTATCCGCTTATTTTAAAACATGACCATATATGTTCAAACTCATTTAATTACATTAAGTTTATCCTATACAATATTTTTTATATTTAATCTATCAAACTATTTGAATATAGACTAATTTCGTTAAAAAGAATAAATTATAAGGATGATAAAGTTTTCCCATAGAATATTTAAAATTACTAATTTTCAACCGTAAATATTCAAGCTTAAGAGCTTGATTAAAATGGAACCGCATAACAGTTAATCCTAATACTTAACAAATTCTCGCACTTAAATTTATTTGATTTTTTTGTGTTTGAACTTAACCTCATATTCAAGTTAAAACTATTTTTCAATGTTAATTGAAAGAAAAATTATTCGATACACATATTATTGGGGACAAAATCAACCGTCTTAGGCTGTGACCCCCCCTTTTTTTTTTACATTGGAAATTATAATGAGATCTTTACCTATTTTTGACCTCATTTTTATGGTTAATAATACTTTACCCCAAATTTGCTCTGTTCATGTATGTTGGCGGGGCGAAACTTGGTGGGGGCATGCCCTCCAAATTTTTAAGAATTCATCATTTGGTCCTTTAAACTTTTTTAAGATATAATTAAGTCTCTTTAAATATTTGAAAGACCCTCTAAAATTTAAATATTTGGCCCTTTAAAAATTTATAGGCCCCTTCAAATATTTGATTATTTTAATTATTTGTTTAAAATTTTTATTAGTATGTATTTATATATTGAAAAAACACAACGAAAAATTTTTTGTCGAAATTTTATATTATATACATGTAAGATCTATTAAATAAAAATAGTTGGCTCCCTCAAAATCGATTGTCAAGTTCCACCGTTAAATGTTGGGTAACCTAAAAACTACACAACTCCTTAGAAGTTAGAGTTTCAGTTTAAGATTTAGTTTGTAGGATTTAGAAATTTTAAGTTTTATGATTAGAGTTGAGAGCTTAGAGTTTATGTTTTAGGGTTACTGATTTAGATTTTAATTTTTAAAATATAAATATGTAGGCTCGTGTAATTTTTTTAAAAATTCATGTTGTAGGTCTTAAGGTTAAAATTTTAAATTTAAATTTTAAAGAATAAATATGTAGACTTGTATAATTTTTTATACAATATACATATAAAAATTTACTCTTAATTAAAAACGAAAAAGGCTCAACTAATTTTACTTAATAACTCAAGATCGACTCACCAATAACTAAATTAAATCCAAATTTTTCTTTGAACTGAATAAT